>SKCR01017702.1:0-166751 GCA_019454045.1 Zanthoxylum bungeanum
TCCATTAGTGGGTACCAGATATGGACCAAAAAAGACCTTTATTAACTCAACTGGACAGAGGTAAGCATCAAATCATATTTAAGACTCACTTGAGCATTGTTACTGAAAGATCTCCACAGGCATGAAGCCCAGCAAGAACCAAAGAAGTTTCACTGTCTGCATTCCACGAAGATTGGATTTTTCTTCCGTCATTTTCTTGATGATTTTGCACTACCAGCTCTGGTTGCTCAACATCATCACTGTGTAGTGAGATATTGCTCAAGGCTTTCAACATGTCAATGGACATTACCCGGCATGTGATGGTCTTGGGCACATTAGGACTCTTGTTTCCAGATCTAAATAAAACAAACTTATAAATTGTCTATGTGCAAGACAGAAAATGAAAAGCTAAATCAAACCATACAGGTCAGTTAGGATAGTGGAAATCAATAGAACAAACCAGTTAATTTCTAACAACAACTAACAGTGTTGTCAATTACAAACCAATCATGCAAGCAGCATCAAACACTTGAGGAGCATAATATGATCAGCCTAATGCAACTATTTCCACACAATCCAAAATATCTACCTCCATCACTTTTTCTTATTGGTACCTAGAAATCACTCCGCATTCCGCAATTCTATGTTCACCAAATTCTAAACTTGGGATAAATGCCCCCAACAACCTCAGTAATCAGGAAACTCGTGAGTTATAAATTTCCTTGGTGGTGAGCCCAAGTGGTTTTGAACCCATGACCTCTTGGTTAAATCCAAGGGTTTTTTCCTTTAAAATATGTACTTTTTATAAGAAAAGCGCAAAGGGGCTTGGGGCCTAGGCACGCGCTTGATGAACATGAGGCACAAATTGCTAAAATCCAATCAACTAAAATAAAGAGAAATCATTGAAAATATAACAAAATAATTTCATATTCATTGCAAACAATGTAAAAATGCAAAGGAAAACAACGGGTTCTATGGGTAATACAGCTAAACAACTTATCGAAGTGATGAGACACTTGAAAAGTTTACAAAAAAAATATCCTTTTAATTTATTCAAAAAAAAAATTGATGATATTAAAAATCTTTTAGTGAGTTTTTCCTCTCCCATTTTTGTGAGGCACGTGCCTCCCACAAAAGAGGCGCGCGTAATGAAGGTCGTCCCGCCTGACCTTTAATCAGGCATAGTGGCCTCGCCTTTGACAATTATGTTAAAGAAAGAAACAAAATGCACTTGTATTAATTGCAAGGAAACTTACACAAAGGAGAACAAGTCCACAACAACAAAGAGAACCTGTCCACTAAGCCACCCCAACGCATTCCAGAAAAAAGTTTATCATTATCATCTTAATTCTTAATAGCTCAAAAAAGTTATAAGAACTTGTACTGAGTACTGACATGTCCTCATTCCTAAACAGTCCATAAAACTTCAAACTAAAACAGTAGTTCCGCTCACACCAACAATGCCTCTCAATTGTGACGAATAAGTTAATAAAGGAAAATGGTACATCTCATAACAAGGAGAAAGAAACTCACAGAGGAAGCGAAAAAACTTCAAAAACTAAAACAGTAGTTCCAATAATGCCTCCGAATTGGGATTTAAAAAAGGAAAATGGCACATCTCATAAGTCATAACAAGACAAGATAACATGATCAATTCATTCAACCCCTCATTTGCACACATACCAATTTGATGAAAGAAACATATTCCCACCATTTTAATTTTAGAAAGAATCAATGTAGAAGTGATTAAACAAGTTATTTCAATGCATACAAGAACCATCAACCGAAATGAAAACTGCTCAGCATAAGAATCATGCCCCAATGTCATTTTGGAAAACTTAAGGTATCATGCTTTCCTTATGAACAAGAAAACCATCAAAGAGGTAAAACTTTAATTAATCTAATACCTAATTTTTCGCATCTGAGCTGCATAATGCTTTTTGATTCGTTCTGCACGTGCATTTGTAACATTTCCATGATGAGAACAAGCATCTATTGCAACTACAGAATGCTGGTACTGGAAGGAAAGAACTTGAGCAAGATAGCCCTAAAAGACCAATTTAATAAGAAGTTAACAACTTTACTATTACACAGATATCTTGTTACGACAAATGCTAGGGAAATAGATACATAGTTTTGAAGAGAAACAGATATCATTAACTATCTAAACGTTCCTGGAACTAAATGAACAGACTGCTTTAGCATCAAAGGCTTTTTCTTTCCATAAACAGAATTTATTGGGTAAATTTCATTTCAGCTTCCTTAGGTTTTCGCCAAACCATAGGCAAGGCCCCTGATTTAGAAAATAGGCAAAATAATTCCCCTAAAGGAGAGATTAGGTTGGTGATACTGATAAATTTTATGAAACTATAAGGGAGGTTTTTGATAAATTTCAAGGAGGTTCTCAATATTTTCAACATCTCTGGGTTTCTTGACAAATCTTAAAACCAAAGGTGTGACTTTATTATAACCAAACTTTGAGGAAGATGTTTAGTATTTTCCTTCTAGAACAATTAAAATAACCACCCATAATCTAGGAATGATTGACATCTTTGCACCAGTTTGAGGGGGAGTGTTGGCAGAGCAGATTGTTGGGGATCTGATTGTATGATTGAGTCACTGATTTCTTGTGTTTTTGGTAGGTATCAGATTATGGAGAAATCCTAGGGATAATATAGTTGTATTTGCCTTTTTTGTTCTTTCCTTTGGTAGCTGTAACAGAATGTGTATTTATTGTTAAAACAACTAAAAATATCTGATAATAGTTCACATTTAATCAAGTGAGGAATTTATTCATTTTCTCTATTTTTCTTTCTTCCATTTACAGAAACAATTTCTGCGAACAATCCCCTATGATCAAATAACCCATAATAAACACTCCAAGACACCAAACAATTAGAGTTGTGTCATTTAAATAGTAGAGTTTAAGCCAAACTTGAAAATGTATATTGTGCATATGCATATATATATATATATATAAACTAGCCTCTTTCCACAAATAGAATGTTTCACATTTGAAAATCAAATCCTCTAAACTAAACCATTGCCTAAGTATGAAGCATTTTATTAAAAAATTGGGATATAGAGATTTTGAATCATTTATTGGTATGCAAAATCTCTTTTTGGATGAGCTAGCAGGCTTACCATAGGAATGCAATTCACAATTTCTGTGTACGGTGTAGCCAGCACTAACCTTTATATCTATAACTTCATATCAGATGGCTAGGGAAAAAATCTATCAAAGGTATTAAATAAGAGTGGAGGTGGAAGATTCGGAATAATTTCAATGCATTTCACAATGAAGAGGGACATCTATCTTATTCAGATTGCAGCAAGCTGATTCCCATTGTAACGCATTTTCACTTTAAGAACCCAGTATGACTAGAAAATCTGATTTGGTAGCACATATTTTTCCTCCTAAAAATTAATACTGCTTCGAAATTTGGTATCTTGACAACCCACTGCTTGCAAGACAATCAAAATAAATGAGGTAGGTAGCAATATAAGAAAAATCAGGCAGTCCCAAGTTTCATATAATTTGCATAAATTAAAAAGAAGAAAAAAAGAGAGCACACCTGGCCAGAACCAACATCAACTATGGTATGAGCTTTCACAGTATTTGCTACTGAACTGACAACAGCAGAAAGGACTTCTATCTGATCATGCAACATACAAGCCATACTTAGGGATTAATGAGAGAGAACATTGCAATGAAAGTTTAAAGAAATCCAAAAAACCGCATATAAGCACCTTATGATGATGGGACACACCATTGGAGTTCATCAGTTCAAATAAAGGAAATAAAGGAGAAAAATAATTATTGAATAATAAAAAGACATTGACAGATTGAATTCCAATGACCTACTTCATGTTTTTTCTTCAGATTCATGCCTTGGGCAAGAACAGTATTGAGTGATGTCACTTGAAAGCCAGGCAATACCTGCAAAAAGCCCAAGCTGTTAGCATGCTCAAGACTCCAACCCAACACTTCTACCGACCCAACTCAAACATACCAAGACGAACATGTTTATCTATCTATAGATGTACACACACACACGAATAAATCTAGAGGCTGTTTATAGCATTTATATAAAATGTAGAACTATGCTAAAAGAAAAACTACGATAAGGTAAATTGACAGTGTGATAACTCATGAACAAGATTCCAAAATAGAGAAGCAAAGAGAACTGAGTGAAGAAGGTGGAAAAGATTGCTTTGATCAGCAGGGTTAACTTTTTATTTATTATTATTTTTTTGGTCTATCTTCTGTTCCCATTTGATTTGCTAGCCATAATACAAGATAAGCAAAAAATAAGCAGACTAAATGAGAGGAAAAGGTATAAAGTTTAAAATGTGAATAACCAAAGCAAACAAAAGCCATTTTCCACTTAGTTGGGTTGGCTACATAGATCCTTTGATGCTATTGTACTCTATCAGAAATAATTATTTCATTAAGCTCAATAAAATCTACGTCTCTTTTTATGATTTCTATTTATTTCAACTTAGCCATTTCCTAACCTCGCTTAACGTATGACAATATCATTTGCTATTATTTTCTTACAAGGACACTTTGTATATGCCCAAACCATCGTGTTAATCTCATTTTCTCCTCAATTCGTGTTACACCCATTTTCTTCCTAATTTCTTCATTTCTAACTCTTTCTTTCCTAGTCCACCCACGCTCATCTAAGCATTTTCATATCAGCTACTCTCATTTTTTGGGCATGTAGATGCTTTATTGTCCAACATCCTGTTCCATAAAGCATTGCAGGTCTCATGATTGTTGTATAAAATTTTTCTTTGTTTTAAAGGAAAATTGCTATTGCACAAGGCGCAGATACGCATCTCCATTTCCTCTAACCCAATTGAACTATATGAGTAACATCTCGTATACTTTTTAATCTTTTTGAAGGATGGACCTTAAGTACTTAAAACACTCACTTTTTTAGATTGGTTGGTCAATAATTCTTATTCCTATCATATTATCTCTACCACCTTTGTTAAACTCACACACCATGTGTTCAGTTTTTAACATACTTAATCGGAGGTCTTTCGCTTCTATGATTTTTCTCCACATCTCAAGTTTAGCCTCTATATCTTCTTTGGACTCATCTATTAGTATTATATCATCAGCAAAGAACATACACCATGGCGCCTCACCTTAAATATCTTTAGTAATTACATCCATAGCTAAGAAAAAAAGATAAGGGCTCAATATAGAATCTTGATGGAAATCTATGGTCATAGGAAAGTACATTGTCCCTTCTCCTAAAGTCCTAATACAAGTCGTTGTGCATTCATACGTCTTTAATGGCTTGAACATAAGCAGTACGTACGCCCTCTTTTCCAATGTCCTCTAGAGAGATTCTCTTGGTACTTTATTGTATCTATTATCAAAATCTATAAAAAAAAAGTCATATGAAAGTCTTTCACCATCCTTCGATAATGTTCCATTAAACCTCTTAGCAAGTATATTGCTTCCACAGTCGATCTTCCTGGCATAAATCATAATTGATTCTCATATATACTTATTTCTTGTTTTAAGTTGCTCTTAATTATTCTTTCCCACAATTTCATTGTATGACTCATTAGCTTTATGCCTCTATAATTGGCATAGTTTTGTAAGTCCCCTTTATTCGTGTAAATAGTACCAAAATATTCTTACTCCAGTCTTCTGGCATTTTTTTGGTCCTCGAGATAACATTGAATAACTTAATTAGTCAAGTTATTTCTTCTTCTCTTATACATTTCCACACATTTATTGGGATTGCATTCGGCCCAACAATATTCCGGTTCTTCATCTTTTTTAACATGTCTTTTACCTCGAATCATTGGATTCTTTAAAAAAAAAGGCATAATTCTTATATGTTATGAGCATCTTAGCTCTCCAAGATCTATATACATCTCATAGTTACCATTAAATAACTGATAGAAGTATCTCAGCAATCTTACTTTAATCTCTACGTCGATAACTATGACGTTTTGTGCCTCATCCTTGACACATTTCACCCTGTCCAAATCTCAAATTTTCTTTCTTTTATTATTGCCAACTTGCTTATAATTTGTTCTCCTTCTTTGGTGATCAACCTCTTATAAACTCCTCAAATGCTACTTCCTTCGCCTTGGCCTTGCTCACTGCCTTGCTTCGCAATTTATAATTTTCTAAATTATTAGAATTTTTCATTCATGCATAGCTTTAAAACAAGCTCTTTTAGTCTTGAGACTGCAGTTGAGGAGTTTCATCGCCATATGCTCTCCACCAGTCAGCTATAATAAGATTGAATATACACTTTTAAAATTCATATAATATCTTATAGTTAATAATAACACAAAAGTGAAAATAATTCACATACCAGGACTACGATTGAAGACGGTGTGTTTAGCAATACTGAGGTCAAATAATCCTTGCTTATTTAGAAAGGTATCCGCTTGTATATCTGCCGCATATTGATCTTCGGGATTGGGCAATAATTTGGCGGCCATGCATAAAATAAACCCATGCCTAATCTCCGAATGCTTAGAAGGAGGATTGTCTGCATATTGGATATGAGGATTCAAGAAATAGGCAGCCGCATGCAATTGGCGGTGCAACTGAGACTCCCACCTATCATCAATTATTTTCCATATCTCCTTGTATGCACCAGCCTCATTTCCCAAATTTGTTGCTATCTCATCCTTTGATCTATCCATTGCACCATATATAAATCCCATATAAGGAAATTTTTCGCCATCTGTCATCCTCAACACATGAACTAGAGGTTTGGTGGTTTTCCATGCATAAGCAACACAAGTCCAAAACATATCACTCAAAATTATTTTGTTCGCATCTTTCCCTTCGGACTTCTTTGAGAAACTAATGTCATTCCACTCTTTTGAAATAAACATTTGCTACAAAGGTTGCTTCAAACCATACATACTTTCTAATGTTAAGAATGTAGTTGCAAACCTTGTCGGAACGGGGCGCACTAAATCTTTCTTTGTGAAACTTCTCATTAAAGCCAACACTGCTCCATGATTATAGATGAAATTACTAACCTGTTAAATGACAGTAACAATTATGAATTTATGATGTGAAATAAGAAGATATTTAATAAAATATGTAAGTTTACCTTTTTCGCTTTTAACAATGCATTTTTATGTTGAGGTAACTTTCCAATACCTTCAAGCACAATACAATGCGCCGCACACGGCGTCCACCACAATCGTTTCCTCCTTTCCATTAAAAGTTCACTTGATTTCTTATAGTTTGATGCATTATCTGTAATAACTTGAATCACAATGTCTTCTCCTACTTCTTCAACAACATCATCGAGCAGGTTGAACAATAAGTTTGCATCCTTGACTACATCACTAACATCCACAGATTTAATAAAAATAGTCCTAAAAGGATTGTTCACAATGAAGTTTATCTGACATAATGCTCACCCCTGTTTCGCTCCATGTTTTCTTTACTCCATCAACAACTTCTCTCGTATTTTCTAATTCCTTTTTCAGTATAGTTGTTGATAACTCATATGGTGTCGGTGGTTTTAGTCCACGGCCAAAATTTCCAATTGATCGCACCATATTGGCAAATGATGGACTATTAGCAACATTAAAAGCAATGTCATTCTCATAAAAAAACCTACCATTATCTTGTATTGTCTGATCACGAAGATCTTGAACACTTCCTAGTGAAGGGCGTACCGGATTGTCATCCAATTCTCCATCTTCAATATTAACCACAAATCTATCCATTGGCCCTCTAACTGTTCTCTGGGATACACTGTTTGAACTACCAAAAGAAGTACGGTGTAGGGAGGCACATTCATCAATCCTTTCTTCTCGAAAAAGTTATGCAACCATTTTTGTATCTTGTTTTTTTCTTCATAAATTCTTTAATCTCGGATTGCACTTCTGGAGGAACCATTGTACATGGCGCGACATTACCCTTAATACCCGCAAGATGTTCTTTCATTCTATATACACCCCATTTGATTGTCCTAGTGCAAAGATGACATTCAATATACTTATATCCTCTCTTTCCATCTTCCACATTAACTTCATGCCCGTACTTCCGAGCCGGATCTATTCGAGTCGACATCTTACTGTCTACAACACAATTCAGTAAATTGCCTATAAGTCTACAACACAATTCAGTCAATTGCCTATAAATATACAACACAATTCAGTCAATTTGAAACCAGCGAGAAACCAAATGAAACCACAAGTCTACCTACAACACAATTGAACAAAAAAAAAATGAAACTACATGATGCTTTTCTTTAATTCACTGTTTAGCAATGTGGGTTATGTTATATGTGTCTCTCAAAACCCCCTTATAAATAAATCCAGTACTCAGTAGCTTCTTGTGATCCACCACTGTCATTAACAAGTTTCTAGGGTTTCCAAATCAGATTCTACAAGCAATTTGTAGTTTCAAAATTGAAACAAATAAGCAAGGGAAAGCCGAGAGAGAGAGAGATGACAGAGGCGAAACCAGGGAGAGGGAGCGCCAAGAGAGAGATGACAGAGCCGATTGAAATGAGAGAGACCAGATGACAGAGGCGAAACCATACCTTGGAGCCGAGAGAGAGACCAGATGTTAGAGGAGCTTGGAATCAAGGGAGAGACGCAGGGGAGCTTCGTTCAAAAGAGAGCCAAGAGAGATATGTTGCCTTAGAAAAAGAAAACGTCGATTTGAAAACGATGATTTGTTGCCGTCGATTCTTTTTTTATATATTTACTGAGAGACGACGATTTGCTGCCTTCAAAACGTCGTCATTTTGAAGGCAACAAAAAAATAAAAAATAAAAAGCGGAAAAATGGCTATTGTCGCCAGAGGCGGATGCCTCAACGCGCTGATGCCGAAAGGCGGCGATGCGGCGCCTCTCGCCGTATTTTTGAACATTGATCTTGATCTTGTGCCGTACCTCTTCCCTCCACCACCAAAATTCTTTATCCTTTGGAGGAAATTTTTTCAATTTTCCGACGACATTTTTGGCCATCGTTCTAGCTTGATCGAATATGTTTTCCCACAATTAGTTAGCATCTACTTTTGCGTCTCATTTTACTGCTTCTAATAATTTTCTTTTGAAAATTATTAATTGAATAAGAAGACTAATGTTTTTTTCGTAAATCGTTTGTTCATTAATTGTTACAATGTTGTCCATTAATGCATATCAAAATGTCAAATAAACCACTCAAGATGACAAATAATGCTTGAGCTGCTTCATCACTTGCTAATGATTTCTGACAAAATCTTACTTTCGAGGGGGTTGAGAGGATGTTACAAAATATGGCATGCTACAAATAAATCACTTTCTTTTAACAAAAATTCATTGCCCAATATTACATTTCATCTACCTAACAAAGTTAAGCAGCGATGATTTGAATGTTGGAGCCTTACGAGTAATCAAAGTGGCAAGATAGTAAAGAGTGAACCTGGAGGATTTTGGTCACATCAAAAGTGCTTCCAAAAGTGAACACCACATCTTTCTCTCTCTTTTGCAGTGTTTTTTTTCCAAAACAGACAGAATTACTTTCTAAGAATAAAGGCACTTGAAGTGATTTTTTTCTTTTTTTTTCCAGAAAATAACTTACATTAGAATAGAAAAACCTCTTACTAACAAAACCATTAGAAGCTTTTTGAAGATTATTTTGATATGTTCTTTTAAAAGCATGTTATAGTGCTTTACAGAGAGTTATTAGGAAGCCTATAACCTATAGAAAGCCTCTAGTTTCATAATTTCACATTGAGCTTTTACAAGAATCAACAAAGATCTACAAAATCAAAAGCTTATAATGCTTACCATCTGTAAATCAGCTTGCTCTCTAGGAAACACAAGAGACTTCAATGTGAGCAAAAACTTTTTAAGTGAATCAGGCCAGTGAGCCTATAAAAATCAAACAACAAACTAATTAAACACAAGATCATTGCAATTAAAAGAGTAAAATAAACAACTAAATTTGTGTACGATGGCGTACCTGGACAATTCCAGAAGGAATCAGGAGAAGATTTTCTATGGATTCATTGCGTAAGCAATCAATCCAGTCCTTATCAACTGCTTCCCAAAGTCTATCGTTGAAGAAATTGACGACGTGTGCGTTTATTAAGAAAGTATAAGGCTTGATGAAAAAGACTATGGCTTTGATCCATTCTAGAGTTTCGCTTGCAGTCGCACAAGAGTTGTTGCAGTGCTGCGCCATTTGCTTACGGGGTCTGCAGTGGCTTTCCGCCGCCATTTGGGTAAAATGGGTAATATGCACGAATGACCTAAAAGGTAAAAGAGATATTTTACGAGAAAACCTATTTTTCAACCCGTGCCCTCGTAATATTATAAATAAATTTGATAGATATAAAAAAATGAAATTTATTAACGGTTGTTTTTCATTTCAATGATGATTTGGTGTAACGATTGAAAATCCCGACTATTGTTTTATTGTGAGACGAGTGTTACAAAATATAAACTATGTTTGAACACATATATATATTCATGAAATGGCTTTGGGGACAATCGGTGAATTCCTCGAAATTCCGATACGAAACTGCATAATGTTCCAACTCCGGATAACCCATGGTATTTGGGCCGTAACTTTCTCATACGAACTCCAATTCTTATGAATTTTATATCTTTGGAAAGCAGATATCAAGACCTACAACTTTCGCGGTGAATATTTTTCCAAATTCGAACAGAAATAGGTCGAAAATATAACTCAAATATCTAGGTGAATAGTACCCGAGGATGAGTTTAGATAATTCTCAAAACTTCTCAAATTTTCCAATTTTATTTCATTAAGTTATACACAAAAAAATATCAAACAAGCCCTACTATAAATAAGAGAACAATTCATATATCCCAAAAATTTAGAGAGGAAGAGTGAGAGACGTGAGAATGTAAGGAGGATGAGGAGAGAAAAAAGAAGGAAAAAAGGGAAGAGGGATGAAGAAGAAGAAGCAAATACCAAATCTCCATGAGTTAAGGGAAAGATTGGCAACAATTGAGGGCATAGAGAGTGAAGGAAATCAAGAAGAAGAAGGTAAGGAAGCTTGACTCAAAACTTGGATTGTTAGATTTTGAAAGTATAATGATAGAATAAGACTATTAGCATGTTATGGATTGCATTTTGATAATTGGTAAGTAAAGAAAATGATTGTAGAATTGAATGTTCAAATTTTGAAAATCTTAAGGGTTTAGCTAAAGATAATGAATAATGAGATTAAAAAATTATTTGAGGATATTAACTTGGTTTAGAATGTGTGAAGTTGAAGTAATGAGATGTATTGTGTGTTGATTCTAGTATGGAAGTATTGGTGATGTATTTGGATAAGATAGACTTGAGGAAGCAAAGTTAGAATCCTGGAAAACAGCCTCGCGTCGCGACGCATACTGGGAAAGTCATGAAGATTTTTTCCTGGTTTTTCCGCGTCGCGACGCGCGTTGGGAATCTTCAGACACTCGTTTCTGGAATTATGAGCGTCGCGACGCGCACGATTTTACGTCACGACGCGTGGTCAGGAACTTCCCCAAATCAATTTTAAACTATTCCGGTTTCATCCTAGCAAGTTAGAGGTCACCCTAAGGGTCTTATATCAGCTCGTGGGTATATATTACATCATGATATAAGTACGATACTGTTAGGGTTGGTGCTCAGAGTGCCAATCCGAACCGTATTTATGTTTGATTCATGAATACGATCAATTCCTTTTTTCCATAATATTACTTATTTATGGTTGCACCTCTTGTTTTTATATACGTATTCGATCTGATTACGATTAGATTGAAACTAAATGTGGTTTAGTGATATGTATATAATAGACAAATGCCCGATAATATATAATGCAGTGCACAATTACAAAGTGAGTTTGTAATTGACATTGGGAAGTGTAATTGCTAAATGTATATTATCAAATATAGTTCATGGTCAAGATTTACTAACACGGGTCGGTTAGTCAAATCTGTTGAGACCAGTACATGTCGTATATCGAGACTTGGTCCGATAATTTATCCCAATGAACCATGAGTCTATGGAGACTCGTATAGACGTGTAGGTGTTTATAGTGGATAAACACTGAACGACTCACCGAAGATTCTTAATGGATGGTACACCAACGTCAATAAGAATTTTCTCGGGTTGAGTAGCATAATGGTCCTTCGACTTGAGATACCACTGTGGATGTATGAGACATCATCCACACTTAGATGGTAGTCACGTCACCGATCTATTTAGATCAGACCTCCGCCTGTTCGTTGGGTGTGGACCGATCCTCAGGATATCTTGTGTGTATCAAGATAGGATTCGTCAGTTCTGTGTACAGAGCAAAAGAAGTCCAAATGTGATTAGCAATCAGTTAAATCTGTGGCCACAGTATACTTCGGAAGTGAGTTCCGAATGTTATTTAGAGATTGTTAATAGATACGTTGACGGGATAATACCTATAGAGATTTGACGTTTACATCTATATGGAAACGATTGGGTTTGTTTGACAAACTCATTATGTTATAGCGGACTTACTTCTTGTTGCCTACCTCTTAAGTGATAGGTGAGCTTTTGAGGGCTATGTGTATACGATACACATTGAGATGTGTATATGATACTGTGGATTGGCACAAGAGCAAGTGGGAGAAATTGTTAGGGTTGGTGCTCAGAGCGCCAATCCGGACTGTATTTATGTTTGATTCATGAATACGATCAATTATTTTTTTTCCATAATATTACTTATTTATGGTTTCACCTCTTGTTTTTATATACGTATTCGATCTGATTACGATTAGATTGAAACTAAATGTGGTTTAGTGATATGTATATATTATACAAAGGCCCGATAATATATATTGCAGTGCACAGTTACAAAGTTAGTTTGTAATTGACATTGGGAAGTGTAACTGCTAAATGTATATTATCAAATATAGTTCCTGGTCAAAATTTACTAACACGAGTTGATTAGTCAAAACCGTTGAGACCAGTACATGTCGTATATCAATACTTGGTCCGATGATTTATCCCAATGAACCATGAGTCTATGGAGACTCGTATAGACGTATAGGTGTTTACAGTGGATAAACACTGAACGACTCACAGAAGATTCTTAATGGATGGTACACCAACGTCAATAAGAATCTTATAGGGTGGAGTAGCATAGTGGTCCTTCGACTTGAGATACCACTATGGATGTATGAGACATCCTCCACACTTAGATGGCAGTCACGTCTCCGATCTATTTAGATCAAACCTACGTCTGTTCGTTGGGTGTGGACCGATCCTCAGGATATCTTGTGTGTATCAAGATAGGATTCGTCAGTTCTGTGTACAGAGCATAGGAAGTCCAAATGTGATTAGCAATCAGTTAAATCTGTGGCCACAGTATACTTCGGAAGTGAGTTCCGAATGTTATTTAGAGATTGTTAATAGATACGTTGACGGGATAATACCTATAGAGATTTGACGTTTACATCTATATCTCTGGTATTATCCGGATACCTGTGACGGAGGGATTAAATGTATGCAATGACATCGACCTGTATGATTCAGCTTGTTTATCTGTGGTCGTCATAATTTATGGGTGGGTAAATTATGGACACAGAATTGAATTTTGTGACTGATATACATGAATCTAGAGAGTCTCACTAATGAAATATACTCGTAGAGCACTAGGGCAACATTTATAAATAATATTGATTATTTATAAAGTCATTTAAAGGGTAAACGAAAAATACATGTATTGAGACCTAATAGTCTTTTCCTAATTTTTTGTGTATTTGCATTTAATGTTAGATTTTATGAAATACACATTAATTAATTGTCAAATTGAGATATTTGACTTATATCATAAATATATATGTATTTGAATATTTAATGTAAATATAATACATATATTAATATATTTGTATTTAAATAATTAATTGATTATTTAATTGTTAAATGATTAATTAATTAAATATAAATATTTTAAAGTTGTGATAATTATGAAAATGTTTTTGGTTGCCTTTGTTGACTTTAAGAAATTCATTAAAGTGTTAATGATTTTCTTTTGCAAGTTGACAAGTTGGCTTTAATGATAAAATTGAAAAATAACTATTTATTTTTTTTATGCATTTTCGGTCAAGCTAGTAAAATGTCCAAGTGTTGGATATTTTTTTTTAAGAATCAACCAAAAACTCATCCAAAACTCCATTAAAAAGAAAACAAAAGAAGCTTGGGAGAAAGAAGAAGAAAGACAAAGACAAAATCAAAGAAAGCTTGGAATTTAGTGAGTTTTTCCAACTTGCCATTAGAGAAAAAAATTTCCTCTTGTTGTTGGCTTCATCTTGTGATGTTCTTGTGTTTTTCTATTCTTTATTCTCTGTGTTTTTGGATGATGGAATTTTGAGGATAGGGTTATGCATGTATAATGATCATAGAATGCTTCTAATGTGTTAATAAGCATTCTTTTGATAGTTTGAGAAACTAGTTGTCATTCTAGAGTTATTGACCCACTCTTAAATGACCTAGATTTGTTCTATAGTTATTTCATTGTGGTGAGGCTTGATTGGTGTGGAAGAAACTTGATTGAAGTGTTGGATTTTATTGATTTGGTCTAATTTGTCCAATTTGTTGAAATTGAAAAATTAGGGTTTAAGACCTTCTCCAAATTTGGGGCTTTTCATTGATGTTGTATATTTGGATATGTATATGATGCATATAAAATAATGGGTTCATTGGATTTCATCTTAATGTGTTTTGAACATGTAAAGTGCAAAATGCACAATTTGCCCACCAATAGAGGCTCACGGTTTTGGCTCCAAATTTGGGGTTTTTGTTGCATTTTGAAATTTGATATTTAGGACATGTTAAATTCATCTTAGAAATGATTTAGAATCATCCAAATTATTTTGAACAATTTAGGACTAAAATGAACAAAATGCAAAGTTTTGGGGTAATTCGGTAATTACCAAGAAATTTGATTTCTTGTGTAATTTTTCATAATTTGATAATTGGATAATTAAATAAATAAGTTTATTTAATTGATCCTAGAAAAAGTTTTGAAATCGAAATTTTTTTTCCACTATTCCGCTGCGTTACCGGATTTCCGCCATAATACTCCTTCAGATACGCCTCAGAGTGATAGCAATTACTAAAATAAGTAAACTTAGTTTGATTCTGATATATATATTCTTTAGCCCATCTTCTAATCAAGATTATCAATTGTAGATCATCGCAGGAACCACAAGTTTCTTCTGCAAAATGAAGTGAGGCTAGCGGGACTTGAAATCTGTGAGTGGACCTTTCTTTTCAAAGTTTGTTTTACTTATATATTTTGATGCGAGAATTACTTTTTAAAGCACTTAGGGCGTTAACTAGATCTTACCTCAGTTGTTTTAAAGAAGAGCATGTTTTAAAAGATAAGATTTATGACATGATGAGTTTTTGAAAGACTGATTTTAATAGCATGAGTTTTGAGATTTTTGTAGTCATGGGGGAAAAAACCCACCTTGGTATGTAACTTGATTCAGATATGGAATTGACGGACAACACATGTGCACATGTAGAGGACTGGGGGGAGGGCGATACGTAACGCCCCAGATCCTAGTTCAGGACTAAGGATGATAGATGCCCCTAGATCCTAATTTCAGGGCCAAATAGTAGCATGGATTCGCACTCTTGACTCTAGTTCAGGGACATATAGTGGCATGCTTTGGGGGACGACGATACGTAACGCCCCAATGTCATGAGTTTGCACTCTTGGCTCTAGTTTGGCGTATGGGGGGATGGCGATACATAACGCCATCATGCATTAGGATTTCAGAGACAGATACTAGATTTTTAGAAAATAGTCTTCAGAGATCAGTTTGCATATACAGATTTCGGAAAACAGTTTTCAGAGAAAAGTTTTCTAGAAATGAAAGTTTTCAGACATAGTAGCTTTATAAGAGACTTTCAGAAAAGATTTTCACAAAAGTTTCTAGAAGGAGAATTACTTTTAAAATATTCAATTTGATTTCTAAAATACGAGTTTTCTTATAGAATTTCAGTTTTCATTTTAAAATCGTTCACTCACTTAGATCGTTCAAACGATCTAAACCCCCCACTCCCAGTTTCTTTATTTTGCAGGTTACTCGGAGGGCGAGCTCGAGAGGATGGATACCGATGGTAGTCACTAGAGTATTTGGTCCATCAGGTCAAGTCAGAAAGAGAGAGTCCAGTCAGAGTCAAAGAGAAGTCATGTATCAGTCATTGGTATGGTAATGGTCGTTGTATAAGATTAAAATATTTAACATTAAAGTTATAACATTAGGCGTATTTGAGTATACAGTTGTTAATATTGAGTTTGTATTTCATTTTGTCGAGTTTGGGCAACGGTCCTATACATAAGATTTTGATATAAGAAAAGGGTATTAGTGTTGCTCGTGGTTAGAAAAATAGAGGCTCATGGGGATAATATGGCATATTCCTGCAGGTAGAATCTCTCGATTGGGGATGTTACAAAGATGGTATCAGAGCACTAGGGAGTCTGTGACTGCAGTGAGCATAGTGCTGGGGTCTGGTATACGCAGTATGTCCGGGATACCCGTATACGAGGCACTACCTCTCCAGTATCTGATCCTCGAGTATGTCCTCAAGCTCCATAGACAGTTAGTAAGCATTCTCAAGGCTACCCGATTTTCTTCCCATATAAGTAATCCTAATTCTTGCTCTAGTAACAAATCATTCCATGACTATTTGAAATTATTAGTAAAGGATCAAGTTAAGTTATGAAACTATAAAATAAGGAGGTAAGAGAGGAAAGTTATAAGAAAGAAAGAAAAGATGCATAGATATTTACAGAAAAGTAACAAGATAGAAAGAAATAGTAAAGTTCTAAGGATACCCACCCAGGAAAGTAGGAAAAGAAAAAGAAATCTAAAAAGAATAGAAAGGAAAGATACATAGATGTTCAAGTAACCAGAGGCAGTAAGTGGGAAAGATATAGAAATATAGGATAAAGAGAATGCTAGAACCTATAACAGTAAAATGAATATATAGTAAGTCTGAATAAGAGTAAGAATGCCAAATATCTATATAAGGTTCATTCTCTTCTATAAGAATCCTTCCTTCCTTAGGAAGTTCTTTCAAGCCAAACCTATAGACTATGAATATCTCGTATAGATAGAAAGTATTCTGAATAGCAGAGAATAGTAAGAAGCATAAGAGAGGAAAGAAATCAGAATTAGACATGGTAGTTCTAATGAATACGAGGTGTCAAAAAGAATTTAGAGAATTCCAGATTTACAAATCCAGGCCAGTAAGCAGATAAATGAAGGTCATTAGTGGAAATGCTCAGTTGTTTAAACCTAAAAATCTGATAGACAAAGCCCTGACCTATCTAAATTTTAATTTCTCAATTATACCAGTTAAGGAAGCTTCCCCAATGGAGTCAATTTCATATTTATCTTGCATGAATAATATACCCTATCAGGATACAGAGTATCAGAACAAGGAGGCTGATATCTAGTGATATATGGATTCCTTCCCCATTCTCTACCAACTTAGAAAAAGGTAAACATAAAGAAAGCCCAATACCCGTAATATTGTAATTTAAGACAAGATAACAGATCTCGAGAAGTAGTTTATCTAGAAAGGAACCAATGAGATTTTAAGAATAAAAGAGAAAGAATCTGACTCAAGTCGAAGTTGGTAAGATCCCAGTACTCAGAAGAAACCCATAGATCAGATCAACACAAGTAGAAGTCCACGTAAGTTCAAAAGGAAAGACTTATGAGATATGAGAGACTCGGGATTTAATAAAGAGTACCAGCGCAGATAGGAAAATTAGATAGCAAAATTGTGACTTATAGTTAGAGTAGAGAGCAGAAATCTAGAAAGCAACCAGAAGAATGAACCACCACTAGTCTCAGTAGCATGGTTTATAATCAAGAGATGGAATATGAAAATAGTAAGAAAAGAAAAAAAATGATAAGGGAATTCAGTCTTTATGGTGATATAAGTAACGTAGCATAAGGACAACAATGTAAAGGAAACCAAAAAATGGATAATAAGAGTTGCAGGACCCTAAGACATAAAGTAATCGATTCAAGTCCCGACAGAGTGAACGATAATCCTTCTTTCCAGTAACCCATACTTTAGTAAGTATATAGACACCCAACTTATATAGAATTAGTAAAATTATAGTACCTAATCCAAAGGATTGGTAGCAATGTCATAACATGTGCTAAGGTATGGAGTATCCAAAGAAATGAGGACTTAAGAGATTCAAGAAACCAAGATAAGGAGGGAAAGCCAAATAATAGAATATAACTTAGAAATAAAGAATAATAGTGAGAGTACGGTAGGAGTTTAAGAGAGTATGAACCTTATGAAGGTTCTCAGTAAAAAGTAGTATGACCAATTGTTAGTGTCCTAGACATGCTAATGATCTCTAAGCGTGATTATTGTATGAATTAATCAAGAAAGTTGTGAAATACTTACATTGATTTGGATGAGAAGTTTCAAAAATTTCTTTGAAGATGGAAGATACAAGCCCTCTTTTAGTGTTTCCAACACTTGGGTGAGTCTCCCTATCACCTTGTTTGACTCCTTAATGTGCTAGCATTGATCAATTTTGAGAAACAAAATTCTTCCCTATGAAGCTTGAAACTCTCGGCCATGAGTAGGGATGGCAATTTCCGGATCCGGACCTGGATCCGTACGGGTCCGGATCCGGATCCGCAAGTAATTCGGCAGACCCGGTCCGGATATGGACCCGGTGGGATCCGCAACTGCCCACTTTTTTTTTAAAAATCCATTCAAAACCCATAAAAGCAAAAACTAAAATTGTTTCACACATCAGAAATTGATTCACACTAAAAAACCAATAGAGCACAAAACAACCTAAATGATAATCATCAAGTCATCAATAATTACTCAAAATTCAAAAACTACTCATATAGTTACTCACAGTCACATGACTCACATCCAATTCACCAATTGATTCACACTAAAAAACTAATCAAATAATTACAAGCGAGGAGTACTCACATCAACAGTCAGTTTTTGGTTGGGGAACCGGTGGCGGTGAACTGAAGATGGTGCTCGGCAGCTCGTGTCGTCAAGGGTGAAGACTGAAGATGGGGGTTACGGCTGCGTGACTGCGTGAGCGTGACTGCATGAGTCCGAGTCGTGATCGTGGTATTGGTCCTTGGAGAACTGAAGATGCCGATGAACTGATTAAAGATGTTGGCGATGCGAGTGGCGACTGGCGTAGTGGCGTGGGTTGAGACTTGAGAACTTGAGATTTGAGAGCTGAATTGAGAGACTGAGAGGGAATGAGTCGAATGAGTGATGACCGAAACCGAATGAGAGATTTAGGGTTAAGTTCAGTTTTGTTTTTTGTTTTTTTGTTTTTTTAATAATACCGGGTACCCATGTCCGGAATTATCCGGACCCGCATCCGACCCGGTATGATGCGAGTCTACTAAAACAAGACCCGATCCGTAATTTTTTTAAGCGGATCCGGGTCTAACCGGACCCGGATCTTCCGGGTCCATGCGGACCCGGGCCGGATCTGGGTTTGCTTGCCATCCCTAGCCATGAGAGAAAATGAGATAAGAGAAAAAGTTTTTGGTTGCTGTGAATAGTAACCCATGTCTTACTTCCAAAGTTGACTTGGTTTAAATATTAAGGTTGAGTGTTGAAATTGGTTTGAGTGTTTAATAAGTAAAGCAAGCCTTATTTTCAACATTTCAATTCAAATCATAAAATAAGGCCAACCACTTCCATCACATTTCCAACAAGTTGATGTAAGTGAAGTGGGTCCCACCACTTTTAAATTCCAAATTTAAGTTGGCTAACTCAACATGCAACTTCGCTCGGGCCCGGGTTCGTTTAATTCCAAACTAAACGAATTTTCCATTGCGACGTAATTAAATCTAATTTAATTAAATAATAATGCCTAATAAAATTATTACGAAAGTTGCTTACGAATTAATTCTAAATTAATTCGTTTGCCCGAATTAAAATCCAATTTTAATTCCACTTTGAAATCTAATTTCAATTAATATATATAATATTTATTTAATCGATTAATTCCAAATTAATTGTTCTCTCTCTTCTTCATCTGAATTTTATCCTAGATAAATTCTCACCGCAATTAATCCGAGATTAATTTTCTCTCTCTCTTAATTAATCCCAGATTAATTCTGTTCAAGTCAAATGTCATTGGTGAATCTTTGGGAGGCGACCCAAGAGATCCCTGGATATGTTGGCAGTGAATACGATCATCAGACTATATGAACACGTGCGTACATCGTACCACGTTCTTACCGATTTACATGACATGGTTGGCTTCTAGCAAAGCACCGTGCCTATCCAATTCTCCAGAAATATTCTTTTAAGGAATACAAGATTTTTATCAAGCGTAATATACATAATATTGCGTATTATGATCCAGTATCAGATATCACATGCTAGGCCTGGGGCTGGAGTTGTGTCTGCCCCGTACGAAGCATATATCGGATCACTAGCAACTAGTCTCTTTATGATCGGAAAGTCATGACCTAGTTATACTTTTCCGATGACTATAGCATTATAGAGTACCAGTTCTGTATCCCTGCGTGATCATCATCTCCATATGACTGAAGTGATACTTCCATCTTGACATCACACCCAATACACTACGATTCTTAGTATACCAGAAGAGGCGTACACAGAACCTGTTAAAGCCCCGGACAACCAAAACCAAAGTATACTGATTGTCGCAAGTATTAGCGATGCAAGTCTAAGGTTAAGACCATATACACCTACCCTGATTCGGATTCCCATAGACACATAGTCATACTACCAATGGGATTCCGAGAGGTCTATCCAGAACGAAGTTGTTCCCATACCATCGGCAAACGAAACCTCTTATCACACTTGCATTAGTATCCAATACCCAAATATATGAGAACTATGCCGTTAAGCTTCCATAATGCGCACAAGTGTAATACTAGCCTATTCCACATTATCGATGTCCAATCTCGATAATACTACGACTATATTTAATGATTAAACCTTAGGTGGATTAATACTGTCTCATATCTTATTAATCTGGTACTAATCATATGGACTTATATCATTTAGATATCCATGTAATCCAATTACAAATGATAAAAGAGTAATTTCCTTTGTCACATAATTAATTTTGTACAAGAACACCATGTTCTTTACAAAATAGTGATGCTATGGGTCATAATTATCCAACAAACTCTCACTTGGCCTATAGCCAATCACTCAAATGTCCAACACCTGAACTATGTACGTGTCGCTCAAACTTCTGCTGGGAAATAGCTTTTGTTAGCGGATTTGCAAGGTTATCATCTAATGCGATTTATTCGATCATCACATCACCGCGATGTATGATCTAACAAATCAGATGAAACAGTTGAAGTACATACTTGGATCGTTGATGAGACCGTGGTTCCTTAGCCTGTGCTGTAGCCCAGCTCAGCTGCTAACAGAACTACTCCTAATCCAATTAGGAATTTATAGATCCAAAATACTTCTTTTGCAGCCTCAGCTGCAGCAATATTCCGCTTTTATTGTTTAATCGGCAATAGTATCTTGCTTGGAAGATTTCCAGCTCATTGTTCCGTTATTCAAACTAAATATGTACCTTTATTGTGACTTACAGTCGTCTTTATCGGTTTGGAAACTTGCAGCGGTGAACCCAGTTACCTCAAGTTCTCCTTCTCCATAAATTAAGAAAGCATCATTAGTTCATCTAAGATACTAAAAGATGTTCTTAACATCAATCCAGTGACCATCACCTGGATCGGTCTGATTGTGACTCCATATGCTCAAAGCATATGAGACATTAGGTCGTGTACATTTTCATAACATATGAGCTCTGGGAGAGTGGCAGCATCTTTCTAGATCTATCCCAATAAATCTTTATTCCTAGAATAAAGCCTGCTTCTCCCAGGTTTTTCATGGATAATTTTACGAAAGCCAAGCTTTCACTGATTATAGTATGAGAATGTTATTGCCGAGAAGTAATACATCATCAACATAAGGACAATAAATGTCAGTGCGCTCCCACTAACCCTCTTATATACACAAGAATCATCTTCGTTTTGAATTAAATCATATACCATTATGATTACATCAAAACGATGGTTCTAAGAATTCAATATTTGCTTCAATCCATAAATGGATCGATTTAACTTGCAAGCCTTGTTTGCATGTTTTGGCACGACAAAACCGTCAGGATGTTGCATACAAACATCCTCCAAAAGGTTTCTGTTAAGGAAAGCGGTTTTGGAGTCCAGCTGTCATATTTCATAAACGAAATTTGCAGCAATAGCAAGCATTATCCGAATGAATTTAATCATGGCAACAAGTGAAAAAGTTTCATCGTAATCGACACCATGTCGTTGACGATACCTTTTCTGTACAAGCCTAGCTGCGTACATTTTCATGTTGCCATGCATATTTGTCTTCATTGAAGACCTATTTAGTACCAATAGGCACAATGCCTTCTGGTACATCAACCAGTATCAAAACATGGTTCGTATACATGGAATCCATTTCAGACTTCATGGCATTTTGCCATAAAAGAAGTCGATACCATGTATCATTTCCTCATACGTTGTCGGTCCATTATCCTCAATAAGATTAATATCTACATGAGGTGAGATCAGAAACCCATACCTCCCAGGTTGTTTTCTGACTCTATCCGACATACGCGGTTTTTGTGTATTTAAAGATTGTGGTACAGTTTCATCCCTGATGAACTGTTCATTTTCCGTAAGGGATCGGTGCCTGGAATAGTATCACTCCGATTTTCATCGAGTTCTACTTTCCTTCCACTTACCTCTGCATTTAGGAATTCCTTTTTCGAGGAAAACCGCATGGAGAGCAGCAAATACATTGTTCTCTTGTGAGATGTATAAGTACTATACTTTGGTTTTCCTAGGATAACCTACAAATAGGCACTTATCCGGTTTGGGTTTTAATTTGGTATCATCCAAACGTTTAGAGTATGCCCAGCATTCCCAAATCTTCAGGAATAAGAAACCCGATTTCTTTCCTGTTCATATCTAATATGAAGTCTGTCTAACAGATTTTCATGGAACCCTATTCAAAATAAGTATTGCATTGTTTAATGCGTATCCTCAGAAGGAAATTGGTAGCTCAGAGCGACTCATCATTAACCTTACCATGTCCAACTAAATTCGGTTTCTCCGTTCGGTCACACCGTCCAACTGAGGTGTTCCTGGAGGAGTCCACTGTGAAAGAATACCATACTCTTTCCAGTAATCTTGAAACTCATATGTTTAAGTATTATCCAACATGGTCCAACCGTATTGTTTTAATACTTTTACCGGTTTGTTTTTCTACTTCGTGTCGAAACTCTTTCAATTTCTCAAAAGTTTCCGACTTGTATTTCATAAGATACACATAACCATAACGCGATGCCACATCCATAAAGGTTATGAAGTATTCATATCCACCTCTAGCCTAGCTAGACATGGGCCCACTTACGTCACTATGAACGAGGGCTAACAGATCGGTGTCACTTGCATTTTTACCGCAAAAAGGCGTTTTAGGCACTTTTCCTAATAAACAAGATTCGAAGACATCATATGATTTAGGATCAAATCCGTCCTAGTATCCACTCTTCGAAAGTGTGGATATACAAGTCTTGTTAATGTGTCCCAGATAATAATGCCACATATAAGTCTCATCTGATTTACTCATTTTGAGCCTTTTGTTTGTCATGTTATATGTTTGAGATTCATTTATATTCAAAATATAAATACTGTTATTCACATCTAATGTGTATATCTCAATATCATCTTTATAAACAAAACGCCCAGTGTTCTGGAATATAAAGGTATACCCGCAATGGGTTAAACTAGATATAGAGATAATGTTTCTTTTCAAACTAGGTATATTATAACAGTTTCCTAATTTAAGTACATGCCCAAAGGGCAGTTCCAAAACTTAGGTTCTCACAGCCAAAATAGTACTCTCGTCCCGTTTCTGACTCGCAGGTCAATCTCATCTGAAACCAGTCTCCTGCTAATCAGCAGATTCTGCATATCAGTACATATATTTATGTACCACATCCAGTATCAAAATCCAATTCTTAAAACTAGTAGTGGATATGTTTATAACAAACATACATGAAGCATGAGCCTTGCCCGTCTTCACTTCCTTCATGTCTGCCTTGTCCATATGGCAGTCACGCTTCCAATGACCCCGTTTGCCACAGTTTAGGCAGACATCTTAGGATATATCCTTTGTCTTCCCAAAAGACTGTGACGATTTAGCCTTGCTTTTTTCTTCAAACCCCAAAAGCCTTCGGCCAAGCCTTGGCCTTCTAGGATGTCGAAGTAAAATGCGTCTTGCGCTTCTTGCCCTTTTAGAAGCTTTGGCTCTTCCTCATTGAGTATAGCAATTAAATCTCCAAGAGTTTTCTCTTGGTTCATCATGTTGAAGTTCATGATGAACCCACCCCAGCATTCGGGTAGAGACTGTAAGATCAAATCTATGGAAGTCTCGGCCTCGTAGGTAATACCCAATTAACCTAGTTGTTCGATGTCAGCAATCATCTACGACACCTAGTGCTTGACAGATGTGTAGGCACTGTATTTTTGCATGTAAGTCCATATGATGAGTCTCATTTGGAGGCACTACCTTTTAAGTCGCGGAAGTCGCGAGAAATGGACGGTGGAAGGGGAAATTCAGAATAAGTATGTCATCAGATTCATTTCACAAGTTCAGTATTTTCATTCATGTTGTGTTCGCGACCACGTTCAAACGTCAAGTAGATTGCAGGCGTTTGTGTAGCGTTCGAATCGGCATTCGAACGTTGTCGGTAATTCTGGTTTTGCTACTAGCCTCACACCCAAGCCCAATTAGCCCACCAAAGCCCATAAAACACATCCAAATTAATAAAATGCATATTTAACACATGGGGAATTGATTAAAATCTAAAAATCATATACCAAATTAAAATAATCTCATTCCTAAACAAAACAATTAAATATATCATATTCCTAATCTGGCCAAGACATGTCCCACAATCAAATATTAGACTTTCCTTGTAAGGCACTAATTGATTCCTTCCTTTTCAAACAAGGAGAAGCCATAGCCTTTGTCTATAAAAGAAACCCAATTCCAACACTTCCCCCTCCTAGCTCCTTCACACATAATTCACACAATAAATACCCTTGCATTGCGGCCTAAAAAGAAGCCAAAGAACCCCTCCATTGCCGTGAGCCATCTCCCCACACACTACCCCATTCATGCACCAAACATCTAGTCCATCATCAGCACATAAGCCTCCATTCACTAGCCCCCACTGCACGCCAAAACAGACCCTGAACTACCTAACAAACAGCCACAAAATCCCCCTTTAAGTCACACCAAAACAGACCCTGCACTGCCATCCTTCACTACCGAGAATAGCCCCCTCCACTACCAGTGATTATCACAAATTTAACCCTCAAAAAAGCACCCAAAACAGTCCCAGAAACTGCCCAAAACTGCACCTAAAATAGCAGTAAAACAGCAGCCAAACAGCAGCAAAGCGGAGTGAAAACAGTAGCTTGAGCAGCAAAACAGCGAGGAAAAATGTGGACCAGTGAACAAGAAAAGTTGTGGAGTTTTAGCCCTTCCGACCACCGTGTAAGGCACGTCCGAGAGTCGACATAAAAGGTTAGACCTGATGGCACTTTTCGCATTTATTTTTATTCATCTTTTAATTGTTTTAGTTATTTATTTCGTATGAGAGTCGTTTGTGGATGCATGTTGTGGTTTTGAATGAATGGAAAATGTGTCGTCTCTTGTGGTATATAGGATGGAAACCCATACGTAAATTCCGTAGCCGAATCCGAATGGACGGTAGTGTGGTCTGTACTTGGGATACAACTCCACGTACCACTTGAGCAAACGTCACATATTTCGATTTATTTTGCGTTATTTAATTTATGCATGTTATTTATTTGTGTAATAATGAGATAAAGCGCATGGGCTTAGTAAGTTGGATTAAAGGTCCTCCATTTCGGGGGGTTAAAATCCTTTACCACGATGTTTTGCCGCGCTGAATGATGTATATTCGGTTGAATGTAAGATGTGTTCAATCGGGTATACAAAGTCCGATATTGTCATCTTTATTTTTATATGCATTATGTTATTAGCGCATGGGCTTAGTAAGTTGGATTAAAGGTCCTCCATTTCGTGGGGTTAAAATCCTTTACCACGATGCTTTGCCGCGCCAGATAATGTATATTCGGTTGAATGTAAGATGTGTTCAATCAGGTATACGAAGTCCGATATTGTTGTCTTTATTTTTATATGCATTATGTTATTAGCGCATGAGCTTCGGTGAGTCGTTCAGTGTTTATCCGCTATAAACACCTACACGTCTATACTAGTCTTCAAGACAAATGGTTCATTGAGAAACCATTGGAATCATATATTCCAGTATACGACATGTACCGGTCTCAACGGGTTTACTATACTGACCAAGTAGTGTAAACCTCGACCAGGAACTGTCTGAGAATGACAACGTCATGATACGACTCAATGTCCGTTGTGACGCTTTTGTAACTGTATCATGACTAATCATTCTCTGGTCATTACGTCTTTACCATATAAAAGATAAGATTATATTATAGAAACTGCATATATTATTACTAATAATAATGTTTTACAGAAGTATTTAACAAAATACAACCGGGAATTGGCGCTCTGAGCACCAACCCCTACATTAGCGAACCCGAGCCCAGTGTGATTGCCAGCGCATTCGTATTTCGAATTCGAGTGCGGCGACGCAAGTCACATCAAGCGTCAAATCACTCGTCACATCAAGCGTCAAATCAAAAGTCACTTTGAGTGATTGATTGATTGATTGATGGATGTGATTGATTGAGTGATGGACACACAACATGTCACTTTGATAAAGTAAAATGAATAGTTGATGTGTTTTGGTGTAATAGTGTTAGTTGGTGGAAGCATTTACCATTTGATTTAGTAAATAATTATTTGGTAAATCTTTGATATTTTGGTTGGAAAATATATAAACCCTTTTTTGAAAAGGATTTACCAACTAATAACACAACTCTCTCTCCCATTTTATTTCTTCTTGTTTACGCCCAAAAGGGGCTGAAAAACTTACTGGTTTTTCAAGGAAAAACCGTGAGCTTCAAAGGAAGCATGAGTGGGTTTTTGTGGCAAAAACTCAAGAGCTAGCACACTTACGGGAGTTGCGAAGGTGTTAGGGAAGTCCACCCATGAGGCGGGATCCATTCGACGAAGTTTGGAGCTTCAAAATTGGATCCAAAACTGCCCAACCAGTGAGCATATTCTGCAGCAGTTCAGGCGTGAAAACAGTGGGGTTTTTGGCCTGATTCGTCTCCTAATCGTCTCAACCGATCGATGTGAGTATTCCGCAACTTCGTCGATATGTGTTAGCAATGTTTTTCATGCTTATAATCGATCTGGGACCTTAATAGAAACCAACAATGGCATCAAGAGCCTAGGTTTGAGCATGAAAATTTTAGGGCTTAAAATTGGGTAAATGTGTGTTGAGCATGATTTGAATGAATTGATTGTTTAAGTATGCTTATAACATGTTGAATTGCATTTTGGTTGGACCAATTTGTTGAAAATTAATTTGGAATAATTTTCCCCAAAATATTGATGTTGGCCGAATGTGAGGATAAAATTTTAATTCTTGGAATTTTTTGATTTTGATTCATTAGATGAATTAGAATCATTAAGGATGATGTTAATTTAAGGTCAATTGGATTGAATTTTGAATTGAACATAAATCCCTAATTTTTCCCCTTGGCCGAATTGGTATAATGCCCTAATGTCTTGGTGATTTTGATTTTGTGACATTGGATGTGTATGAAATCAAATTGGATGTTGATTTGATGTCGATTGTGGGTTCGATTGGATTGAAACCAAATCGGACACAAAATCACTCCTTGGCCGAGACTAAGTAGCATGTAAAATGGGTTTGATTTTTCATTTATGTGTTGGACATGTGATGATGATAATGAGCATGATTAATTGGACTAATTTCATGTTTTGGAAATATTGATTTGGGTGATTAATCATGTAATGCACTTTAGGTAATTAAATTGCGGAATTGGATTCATGTAATTTAGTTATTTAGGCCTTAAATTGGATTTGGGCTTATTATGTTGTAATTGGGCTAATTGGGCTTGATTTTATCAAGTTGGGTTTAGGCCAAATGGATTGGATCCAATTGGGCCCAAAACCACTACCATAAAGCCCAAATGCAACTTATAAACCTTTAAAGTTTAATTGGGCCTAATGGGCCTAAATTGATTTCTAGGCTTATGGGATTACTCCTTGATTGGGCTTTGGTTGCCGAAGCCCATGCCTTAAAGAAATTAATTAAAGCCCATTAGACTTGAATTGAATTGACGTTGGACGTCAATCGGGCTTTGAGTCCCGACGCGATTAAATTTGGAATTTAAGTCGTTAAAGGTTTATTAAATAAAGTGTAATATTTAATTTGGAATTGAATAGTGAATTAGTATTAAATACATGTTAAATTGGATTTAATGATGTAGTTTAATTTAATTCATGAATTCGTACTTTGAGTACTTATTCGCAAAAACGAGTTTGACTCGACCAAAATCAAATTGTTGTTTGAACATTGGATGATCACATAATTATCAGATTAATTAATTTGATTAGATTGATTGATAGCATGCTTATGTGTGAATACGTGGTTGTGATGAATGAATAATGTATATCGGATGGATATTAGTCGGGTGGGGCAATTTTGGAAATTGTTGTAATAAATTTGATTTATTAAATTGGACCTGCGTGTCCAGCCTTATCACCTTTATTCTCTTTGTATTCTCTTCTCACCTATTCCCCTCAATGTAAATGAGGTTTCTTTAGAAGTGTAGTGTAATGGGTAGAAGTAATACAAGTGCTAGCTTGAGTGAGAAAGGGAGAGATTTGATCTAGGATCAATGTGTTAAGTATCCATCCGCATATCATTATTATTTATTTTCATACTCGCTTTATTATGTATTTAGAATGCATGTTTAAGGGTGTATGATGATGAGACCTTAACAAAGATAATTAAATTGGTAGCTAATTTGCACGCGAAAAGCCCTCATTAAAATATCATGCGTCTTTTCCTTCCATTGAGTGATTCTTGCTCAAGATCCTAGATTGGCATGGGTTGTTGGCCAAAGTCAAGCCCTTGTCCGTCGAAGATGTGCTTGAATCACGAGGCTTTGTTCCATATTGGTGTCTTGTCCAAGTTGTGGTTTGTTGGCCAAAGTCAAGACCACTTCTTGTCCATCGACATTGATTACGAAGCTTCCATGTCAATGGGTCCGCGCTTGACTGGGATCATTAGGTTTATTGTGCCAAAGCCAAGGCCTAGTTGATTCAGAGGAAAAAGGTTAGGCTATATATTGGATATATAAGCATATATAAGATATATGTTTCGGACTTGGATGTCCACCTACCGGATCTAGGAGTTGGATGAGATCCAATTGATCTTAGAGATCTACCTAGTTGATTATCATACAATTTGTTGGCCAAAGTCAAGATTGTGTGATATTTAACGGGATCCTAGCCCACTAGGAAACACGGTTTCCCGAGTACTCGACAGAGGGTTAGAGGCTCGACGAAAAATAGCGGGAGGCAAGAATTGAATTTGCAATATTCGTTCAATTACTCGCCATACGCGCTCAAACAAATATCACTCGTCAAATATATTAAAAGTATTAGTTGGACTAGTATTTAATGTTGTTTTAATATACAGTTGGACTGTATTATAGTTGATTATATATAATTGGATTATATTAATCAATATATTTGAATTAATTAATTTCAGTTTACAGTTGATTTTATAATTGGATTATAGTAATCAATGTAATTGAGGTTAATTAATTTGGATTATATTTGATTATATAGTTGGACTATTATAATCATTATAATATATATAGTACCACTAATCGTTGATTAAATAGTTGGACTATTGTAATCAAGATAAAATTGAAAAGTTGGAAATTTAAAATATAATCTTGGATTAAAATATTTTAAATGATTTAAATTGGGAATAAATAATAGGTTACTTTATTTGATAAAATAACTTATTATACCTTAAGCCCAAAATTAAGCAAAATAAGTAGAGCATAAAATCTTTGGAAGATTAAGTGATGATGACTTTAATGCTTAATTTTATATACTTGTCATAAATCTAATTTTAGATTTAAGAAGTATTAAGTTGCAATTAATAATTCTTGGAGAATTAATTGACTATTCTAGAGGTGAAAAGTCAAAGTTTGCAATTGGGCATGTTGCACGAGGTGCACATCGTTTCAATATTCTAAAACCCAAGGCTTGTCCTAAGGTTCCTGAAATATTGAAAAGGATAATTGACATATCCCAAAAGTGACTACCATTTGGATATGGCAGACACGAAGGAATTAAAGAAAGGGCAAGGCTCTGACTTTAAAATGTTTGTCAAAGTTATGTTCACTACTAGTATTGAAATTAGATTTTAAATACTTAGTGTGGTACATAAAATATATGTATTGATATTCAGAATCTGCTTTGAGCAGGATACTGACTTCAGGCTAAGATTGTTCTGCGAATCGGAAACGGGACGAAAGTCGCTGTTTCGACCGTAGATACCTAAGTTTAGGAACTACCCTAAGGGTGTGTACTTAAATTAGGAACTGTTATAATGTAATTAGTTTGACTAGAGACATTATCTCTATATCAGTGTTTAATCCATTGTGGATAAACCTTTATATTCTAGAACACTAAGTGTTTCATTATATAAAGATGATACTGAGATAAACACATTAGATGTGAATAACAGAATTTATATTTTGAATATAATTAAAATCTCAAAACATGTAAAATGACAAATAAATAGCTCAAATTGATTTGATCAATAGAGACTTATTTGTGGCATTGTTGTCTGGGACACAATTAAACAAGATTCGTATATCCGCACTTTTGAAGAGTGGGTACTAGGACTGATTTGACTATTCAAATAAAGTTTACTAATTTAGTTTGTTAGGTAAAATACCTAAAACACTATTTACTTGGTAATAGTGAAAATGCCAACGATCTGTTAGCCCTATTCATGGTGAAGTTAGAGGGCCCATATCTAGCTAGGCTAGATGTGAACATGAATATTTCGTGACCTTAACGGATGTAACATCACGTTATGGTTATGTGCTTCTTTTGAAGAACACAGATTGGAAACTTTTAGAGTTTCGACACGAAGTAGATAAACAGATCGGATATAGTATTATACCGTCACGGTAAGACCGTAATGGAAAATACTTAAGCAGTAAGTTTCAAACATACATGAAAGAGTATAGTATTCTTTCAGATGAGGACTCCTCCCGAGACACGTCAGTTAGACGGTGTGTCCGAACGAAAACCGAATTTTGTTGGACATGATAAGGTTTATCACGAGTCGCTCTGAGGTATCATTTCCTTCAAAATGATATGTATTAAAAGTGCAAAACTTATTTAGAATAAGGTTCCATATAAATCTGTTTGACAGATATCATATAGGATATGAACAGGAAAGAAACAGGGTTTCTCATTCCTAATAATTTGGGTATGCCGGGCATAACGTTTGGATGATACCAAACTAAGGACCCAAATTGGATAAGTGCCAATAATAGGTTATCCTAAGGGAAACCATAAGTATAGTACTTATAAATCTCACATGAGAACAATATAATTGTTGCTCACCATGCGGTTTTCCTGAGAGGAATACCGATATGCAGTGGTAAGTGGGAGGATAGTGATACTCGATGAAAATCGGAGTAATACTGTTCAAGGCACGAAGTCCTTAATGGAACACACAAACAGTTCATCAATGATGAATCTGTACCATTAATCTTCAAATACACAAGAACCGCGTAGATCGGAGAGAATCAGGAAACAACCTGGGGTATGGGTTTCTGATGTAACCCCTTAAAGATGTAAATCTTATGGAGGTATACCAACCGACTACGATTTGAGGAAGTGATACGAGGTATCGACTCCCTATTATGGCAAAGTGCCATGATCTTGTGTATATAAGGAGGTTAGTGGGAGAGCACTGATAATGAAATTCCCATAAAGCAATTGTTGAAAGCTTGGCTTTCATAGATATTCTCCGTAGAATTCTGGGGAGTAACAACCTTTATTCAAGGAATAAAGATCTACTGGGATATATTTGGAGTTGTTAACACTCTCTGGGAAATTGTACATTTAAAATATACATGATATGGTGTCTCATACGCTTTGAGCATATGGAGTCACAATCGGGACAATCCAAGTGATAGTCACTGGATTGAAGTTAAGGACATCTGTTAGTATCTTAGAGAACTAAAGATGCTGTCTTAAACTATGGAGAAGGAGAACTTGAAGTGACTGGGATCACTACCGCAAGTTTCCAAACAGTTAAATACTGCGGTACTATAAAGTTTGAATAACGGGACAATGAGCTGGAAATCTTCCGAGCAAGATACTGTTGCCGAATAAACAACAAATGCGGATTATTGCTGTAGCTGATGCAGCAATAGAAGCCATTTGGGTCGATAATAAATCTAATTAAATTAGATATAGTTCTGTTAGCAGCTGAGCTAGGCGTCAGCACAAGGCTAAAGAATTAAAGGTCTCATCGACGATCCAGATATATACTTCTATATCATCTGATTCGTTCGGATCATGCATCGTGGCGATGTGATGATCGTATAAATCGCGTCAGACGATAATCATGCAAATCCGCTGACGAAAACCTTTTCTCAGCAATTTGAGCGAACCGTACATAGTTCGGGTGTTCGACACTTGAGTGACTGGCTATGTGCCAAGTGGGAGATTGTTGGATAACATGACCCATAGCGTCACTATTTGTACAGATCATAGTGTTGTTGTACAAATTAACTATGTGACAAGGAAATTGCACTCTCATCATTTGTGATTAGATCACCTTAGATATATAAATGAAGAGAGGTCCCTATGATTAGTTCCTGGATTGAGATGATATGAGACAGTATCAGTCCACGAAAGATTAATCATTAAATATCCCTAGCCGGAGTATTATCGAGACTGGACATCGATAATGCGGAATAGGCTAGTATTGCACTTGTGCGCGTTGTGAGGGCACAACGGCATAGTTATCATATATTTAAGTATAGGATACTTATGCAAGTGCAGTAGGAGGTTGTGTTTCACCGATGGTACGGGAAACAGCTTCGCTCTGGATAGACCCCTCGGAATCCCATTGGTATTATGACTATGTGTCTATGGGAGTCCGACATCAGGGTAGGTGTGTATGGTCTTAACCTGAGACTTGTACCGCTAATGCTTACGACAATCAGTATGCTTTTGTTGAGGTCGTCTAGGACTCTAACCGGTTCTGTGTACGCCGATGCTGGGTATATTGAGAATCGTAGAGTGTTGGGTGTGATGTCAAGACGGAAGTATCACTCCAGTCATAGTGGAGATGATGTCACGCAGGATATGGTATTAGTGCTCTTAAGTGCTGGCCAGCCATCGGGATATTATGACAAGGTCATGTATATCCGATTATAGAGACTAGTTACCAGACATCCGATATGTGCTTCGGACGGGGCAGACACTTATCCAGCCCCAGCCATAGCACGTGACTATCCGATACTGGGCTGATATACACGATACTTGGTATACTACGCTTGATATAGATCTTAAATATTCTTAGAGAATATTACCGGAGAATTGGATAGACTTCGTGCTTTGCTAGAAGCCGATCTTGTCTCGTAAATTGGTAGAACGTAGTACTTGGTACGTACGTGATTCAGATACTCCGACGACCGTATTTACTGCCGAATTGTCCGGGGATCTCATGGGTCGCTTCCCGATAATGCACCGATGACGCATAACTCGCACTCATTAATAATCTGGGATTATATAGAAGAAAGAGAAAATTAATCTAGGATTAATTACGGAGATATTTTATCTAGGATAAAATATCGTCTAGAGAGAGATAATGATTAATTTGGAATTAATCGGTAAATTAATATATTCGATATATTAAACGAAATTAGATTTCGACGCAGAATTAAAATTGAATTTTAATTTGGGCGAACGAATTAATTTAGAATTAATTCGTTAGCGACGTGAATAGTGAATTCGCTAGGCGTAATCATTTAATTACGACGCGACGGAAAAATCGTTAATTTAGAATTAGCGAACCCGAGCCCGAGTGTGATTGCGAGCGCATTCGTATTTCGAATTCGAGTGCGGCGACGCAAGTCACATCAAGCGTCAAATCACTCGTCACATCAAGCGTCAAATCAAAAGTCACTTTGAGTGATTGATTGATTGATTGATGGATGTGATTGATTGAGTGATGGACACACAACATGTCACTTTGATAAAGTAAAATGAATAGTTGATGTGTTTTGGTGTAATAGTGTTAGTTGGTGGAAGCATTTACCATTTGATTTAGTAAATAATTATTTGGTAAATCTTTGATATTTTGGTTGGAAAATATATAAACCCTTTTTTGAAAAGGATTTACCAACTAATAACACAACTCTCTCTCCCATTTTCTTTCTTCTTGTTTACGCCCAAAAGGGGCTGAAAAACTTACTGGTTTTTCTAGGAAAAACCGTGAGCTTCAAGGGAGGCATGAGTGGGTTTTTGTGGCAAAAACTCAAGTGCTAGCACACTTACGGGAGTTGGGAAGGTGTTAGGGAAGTCCACCCATGAGGCGGGATCCATTCGACGAAGTTTGGAGCTTCAAAATTGGATCCAAAACTGCCCAACCAGTGAGCATATTCTGCAGCAGTTCAGGCGTGAAAACAGTGGGGTTTTTGGCTTGATTCGTCTCCTAATCGTCTCAACCGATCGATGTGAGTATTCCGCAACTTCGTCGATATGTATTCGCAATGTTTTTCATGCTTATAATCGATCCGGGACCTTAATAGAAACCAACAAAGGGACCATTCCGAACCCAACGGTTTGAGGTATTCCCTTGCGGGCTACTCCGTACTCCCAACTAGGCCGCGAGCCTAGAACAGCATGCGTCGCCCTGTTTCTGTGTCCCACAAGATGTACCCTCTGACATGCGCGAGTGAAAGAGCTTCTTTTCCAATTCGTACTTCTAAGATCTAAGGTTAGATCTATGAAGATCCTTTAATTTCATCATCATGGTTCAAGGATCTAATCCTTAGTTCCGACGATGAAATTTGAGGATTCATTGCAGCAAGCATGACAGATTGAGCACTAAAGTTATGAGTCTTCCAAAGCTCATGCTCCACTATTTGCTCAACTCCGGGCTCAGGCCCAAGAGGTTTCTCTATCAAATAGAGTAACTTCTTAGCTCCCAGGACTATCCTGAGATTCTTTTCTCATTCTGAAAAATTAAAGCCGTTAAAGACATTTTCACCCAGGATTATGTCATTTGACACTAATCTTTCAGGTCATCTTGATTGCTATAGTCCAACTATCCAATCAACAATTTTGGGTACAATCAAATGTAATGATTACTATAGTCTAACTATATAACCAACTATAAATGATTGGTTAAATTCAAATGTATTAATTACTATAGTCTAACTATATAACCAACTACAAATGAAGAAGTTTGAATACAGTCCAACTGTTTAATTAAAACAACAATTGAATATTAGTCCAACTAATATATATAAATTTAATGACGAAAAATAAAGATCGCGTATTAGCCAGTATTAAACGAATATTGCAAATTTAATACTAACCTCCCACTATTTTTCGGTGAGCCTCTAACCCTATGTGGAGTACTTGGGAAACCTAGTTTCCTAGTGGGCTAGGATCCCGTTAAATAACACACAACCTTGACTTTGGCCAACAAGCTGTATGAAACTTAACTAGGTAGATCTCTAAGATCATTGGATCTCATCCAATTCCTAGACCCAGTAGGTGGACCTCGAAGTCTGAAACATATATCCAATATATGTAAATATATCCAATATATTTCCTAACCTGTTTCCTCTGAATCAACTAAGCCTTGGCTTTGGCTCAACAAACTTAATGATTCCAGTTAAACGTGATCTCATCCAACAAACTTAATGAACTAGAAGTGACCTTGACTTTGGCCAACAAGTCACAACCGCCCAAGACATACGATATGGAACAAAGCTTACGCGGTTCAAACACATCCGCGATGGACAAAGGTCTTGACTTTGGCCAACAAACCAATACCAATCTTGGATCTTAAGAGAGAACCACTCAATGGAAGAAAAAACGCTTAATATTGAATGCAGGTTTTTCGCGTAAATTGGCAACCAATTTATTATCTTTGATTAGTCTCATCATACACCCTTAAACATGCATTCTAAAAGCATAATAAGGCGCGATAAAATTTAATAATGATATGCGGATGGATATATAAAAAATTATTCCTAGAACAAATCTATCATTTTCCTCTCTCCCGCTAGCACTATTCTTACTTCTACCCAATTACATAACACTAAAAGAAACCTCATTTGCATTGAGGGGAATTAGTGAGAAGAGAAATACAAAGAGAAAATAGATAATAGGCTAGACACGCAGGTCCAATTTAATAAATTCTAAATTTATTACAACAATTTCCAAAATTGTCCACACCTATCTAATAACCATCTGATATACATTATTCATACAATGCATCCAAGTTTTTACACAAAGCATGTTATTCAATCATTCTAATCCAATTAATTAATCTTTGATTAATGACCATCCAATGTTCAAACAATGATTTGATTTGCGCGAGTCCAACTCGTTTAAGAATAAATACTCAAAGTACGTATTCTTGAATTATATCGAACTACAATTTCAAATCCAATTTAAATTGTATCCAATATTAATTCATGTTTAATTTCAAATTAAACAATTACACTTTCAATAGTGCCTTTAAGGACTTGGATTCCAAATCCAATCCAATTTTGTCTCAAAGGCCCAATTAGCATCCAATACTATTCAATTAAAGTCCAATGGGCTTTCAATTGATTCTTTAGGCATGAGCTTTGGCCATTATGGATCAAACCCAAAATGCCAAGGCCCAAGTTAGGAATCACCATATGCCATAAAATCAATTTAGGCCCATTAGGCCCAATTAAATTATTAAAGGCCCAATGTCATATTTTTGGACTTTATGGAAATGGTTTAGGCCCAAATATGATCCAAGACCAAAATTTGGCCCAACCAAGCCCATTAGCTTAAATACAACAAATTAGATTAATATATCATTCCAAATTACATATTAATCCATTTCAAGTGTAATTAACACAATTAATTAATTAATCTAGTATTTCCAAAACACTAATTAATCTAATTAATCATATTTAACAACTAATTTATATCCAACACAAATTAATCAAAATCAATCTTTCCAACATGCTTCATATCTCACGACAATGGCAACAAAATAACATCCAATTTGATTTCAATCCAATTAAATCAACATTTAACATCTAAGATTCATTTCATGCCATTTAACATATCCAATTGTTAAAATTCAAAAAATCACTATGAGCTACGTCTAGGGTACCATTCAGCCAAGGTGTGAATTTTAGGGAAAATTAATCCAATCAATTTTTCTTAAATTCTAAGATGCAGAAATCCAATTCATCATCATCCAACCACAACCAAACAACCAATTTAGGAAAATACACACTTCAAGCATAAAATCCCAAATTAAAGTTTATAAACCCTATAATCCAAATCAAGCTTAGATCTCGCTATGATACCATTGTTAGTATCCTAAACAGGCCAAGGATCTCTAAGAGTGATTATTGTGTGAATTAATCAAGAAATTTGCGGAATACTTACATTGATTTGGCTGAGAAGTTTCAAAAATTTCTTTGAAGATGGAAGATCCAAGCCCTCTTTTAGTGTTTCCAACACTTGGGTGAGTCTCCATATCACCTTGTTTGACTCCTTAATGTGCTAGCATTGATCAATTTTGAGAAACAAAATTCTTCCATAGGAAGCTTGAAACTCTCGGCAATGAGAGAAAATGAGAGAAGAGAAAAAGTTTTTGGTTGCTGTGAATAGTAACCCATGTCTTGCTTCCAAAGTTGACTTGGTTTAAATATTAAGGTTGAGTGTTGAAATTGGTTTGAGTGTTTAATAAGTAAAGCAAGCCTTACTTTCAACAATTCAAATCCATAAAATAAGCCCAACGACTTCCATCACATATCCAACAAGTTGATGTAAGTGAAGTGGGTCCCACCACTTTTAAATTCCAAATTTAAGTTGGCTAACTCTACACGCAACTTCGCTCGGGCCCGGGTTCATTTGATTCCAAAGTAAACGAATTTTCCATTGCGACGTAATTAAATCTAATTTAATAAAATAATATTGCCTAGCAAAATTATTACGAAAGTCGCTTACGAATTAATTCTAAATTAATTCGTTTGCCCGAATTAAAATCCAATTTTAATTCCACTTTGAAATATAATTCAATTAATATATCTAATATATTATTTAATCAATTAATTCCAAATTAATCGTTCTATCTCTTCTATCTGAATTTTATCCTAGATAAATTCTTGCCGCAGTTAATCACAAATTAATTTTCTCTTCTCTTAATTAATCTTAGATTTATTCTGTTTGAGTCAAATGTCATCAATGAATCTTTGGGAGGCGACCCAAGAGATCCCTAGATATGTTGACAGTGAATACAGTCATCGGACTATCTGAACACGTGCGTACCTCGTACCACGTTCTTACCGATTTACAAGACATGGTTGGCTTCTAGCAAAACACCGTGCCTACCCAATTCTCCAGAAATATTCTTTTAAGGAATACAAGATCTTATCAAGCGTAGTATACATAGTATTTTATATTACGATCCAGTATCGGATATCACATGCTAGGCTTGGGGCTGGAGTTGTGTATGCCCCGTACGAAGCATATAACGGATCACTAGCAACTTGTCTCTTTATGATCGGAAAGTCATGACCTAGTCATACTTTCCCCATTGCTATAACACTATAGAGTACTGGTTCTGTATCATTGCGTGATCATCGTCTCCATATGACTGAAGTGATACTTCCATCTTGACATCACACCCAATACACTACGATTCTCAGTATACCCAGAAGAGGCGTACACATAACCTGATAAAGCCCCGGACGACCAAAACCAAAGTATACTGATTTTCACAAGTATTAGCGATGCAAGTCTCAGGTTAAGACCACATACACCTGTTGGACAATTATGACTCATATCGTCACTATTTGTACAGATCATGGTGTTGTTGTACAAATTAACTATGTGACAAATAAGATTGCACTCTTATCATTTGTGATTAGATCACCTAGATAATAAATGATGAGAGGTCCTTGTGATTTGTTCCTGGACGGAGAATGATATGAGACAGTATCAGTCCACGAAGGATAAATCATTAAATATCCCTAGTCAGAGTATTATCGAGATTGGACATCGATAAATACGTAAAAGACTAGTATTACACTTGTGCGCGTTGTGAGGGCACAACGTCATAGTTCTCATATATTTGGGTATAGGATACTCATGCAAGTGTAATATGAGGTTGTGTTTTACCAATGGTACGGGAAACAGCTTCGCTCTGGATAAGACCCCCTCGGAATTCCATTGGTAGTATGACTATGTGTCTATGGAAGTCCGAAATCAGGGTAGGTGTATTTGGTCTTAACCTGAGACTTGCACCGCTAATACATAAGACAATCAATATACTTTGGTTGAGGTCATCCAGGGCTTTAACCGATTTCTGTGTACGCCGATTCTGGGTATATCGAGAATCGTAGTGTGTTGGGTGTGATGTCAAGACGGAAGTGTCACTCCAGTCATATGGAGATGATGGTCACGTAGGATACGGGACTGGTTCTCTTAAATGATGCGCAACTATCGGGATATTATGACTAGGTCATGTATATCCGATTATAGAGACTAGTCGCCAGACATCCGACATGTGCTTCGTACGGGGAGAAACAATTCCAGCCCCAGGCCTAGCACGTGATCATCCGATACTGGACAAAATACGCAATACTACGGTATACTACGCTTGATATAGATCCTTATTCTTGTAAGGATGTTTCCGGAGAATTGGGGAGGCATGGCGCTTTGCTAGAGGCCAACCTTGTCTTGTAATTTGGTATAAACGTAGTACGAGGTACTTACGTGTTCGGATAGTCCGACGATCGAATTTACTGCCAACATATCCGGGGATCTCATGGGTCGCTTCCCAAAGATTCACCGATGACGTATAACTCGTACTCTAAATTAATCTGGGATTAATTAGAAGAGAGAGAAAATTAATCTGGGATTAATTGCGGAGATATTTTATCTGGGATAAAATATCATTTAAAGAGAGATAACGATTAATTTGGAATTAATCGATTAATTAATATATTTGATATATTAAACGAAATTGGATTTCGACGTGGAATTAAAATTAGATTTTAATTCGGGCGAACGAATTAATTTAGAATTAATTCGTTAGCGACATGAATAGTGACTTCGCTAGGCGTAATCATTTATTACGACGCAACGGAAAATTCGTTAATTTAGAATTAGCGAACCCGAGCCCGAGATGATTTGCGAGTGCATTCGCATTTCGAATTCGAGTGCGGCACGTCAAATCACTAGTCGCATCAAGCGTCAAATCACTTGTCACTTTGAGTGATGTGACTTGACAAGTTGATTGATTGAAGTGATGTGAGTGGTTGGGCTTTAATTGTTTGACTTTTGAAAGCCAAATGCACATGAAATGAAATGCAAATTCAAATGTGTGTATAAGATACACAAATTTGGAATACATTTCACATCTCTCTCTCTCCATTTCCTTTTCTATCTTCACGCCCAAATGGGCAAAACTTACTGGTTTGCTGTTCTTGAAACCTGAGCAATGAGGGAAGCAAGAGTGAGATTTTGTGGCAAAATCTCAAGTGCTAGCACACTTACGTGACATGCGAAGGTGATAGGGAAGTCCACCCATGAGCCGGGAACCGTTCGACGAAGCTCGGAGCTTGATGAAGGACCCAAAGTGACGCCAAAATAGTGAGTCTGCACAGCCCACTTCCGTGAAACCAGTGAGCAGTTTGGAGTTCTGTTGCTTGCCGCGTCGCTTAACTGATCGATGTAAATATTCCACAACTTCTTCGATGTGTATTTGCAATGTTTTCATGCTTATAATCGATCTTGGGACCTTAATAGAAACCAACAATTGCATCAAGAGCCTATTTTGAGCATGAAAATATTTAGGGCTTAAAATTGGGTAAACTTGTTTGAGCATGATTTAAATAAAATGGATGTTTGAGTATGCTTATAACATGTTTAATTGAAAATTGATTAGATCAATTTCAAGAAAATGGTTTGGAACAATTTTTCCCCAAATACTTACCTTGGCCGAATGTTAGGGTTCATGTAGAATCATGGAATCTTTTCATTTTGATTCATTGGATGAGTTGGAATGAAGTTGGATAATGTTAATTTGAAATTAATTGGATTGAATTTTGAATTGAACAAAAAATCCCCAAATTCCTTACTTGGCCGAATTGGATATGCCCTATTAAGTCTTGGATTTTTGATTTTTGGACATTGGATGTGTTGGAAATCATTCGGGATGTGGATTTAATATCGATTGTGAAATTAATTGGATTGAATTCGACTCGGATTAAAATCACTCCTTGGCCGAGACCTAAAGCATGTATAAATGGGTCTGATTTTTGATAAAATGTGTTGGACATATTTTTTTGTGATGATAAGCATGATTAATTGGACAAATTTGTGTTTTAGAAATGTTAATTTGAGTAATTAATCATGTTATACACTTTAGGTTAATTAAATGTGAAATTGGATTTTATGAATTTAATTAATTGGGCCTTAAAATTGGATTTGGGCTTTTAAAGTTGTAAATGGGCTTATGGGCTTTGTTGTACAAAGTTGGGTTTAGGCAAATTGGATTGGATCCAATTGGGCCCAAAACCGCTTCCATAAAGCCCAAATGCGACTTAATGGACTTTAAAGTTTAATTGGGCCTAATGGGCCAAAATTAATTTATGGTCTTATGGGGTAACTCCCGAATTGGATTTTGGTTTTCGGTTTGACCCGAGTTGACCAAAAGTCCACGCCTTATGAAATTAATTAAAAGCCCATTGGACTTTAATTAAATTGACGTTGGACGTTAATCGGACTTTGAGACCCGTTGCGATTAAATTTGGAATTTAAGTCGTAAAAGTTCATTATCAAAGTGTGTTATTTAATTTGGAATTAAATATGCGAATTAGAATTGAATGCATATTAAATTGGATTTAATGATGTAGTTTAATTTAATTCGAGAATTGTACTTTAAGTACTTATTCGCAAAACGAGTTTGACTCGAACAAAATCAAATCGTTGTTTGAACATTGGATGGTCACTAATTATCAGATTAATTAATTTGATTAGATTGATTGATAACATGCTTGTGTGAATACATGGTTGCGATGCATGAATAATGTATATCGGATGGATATTAGATGGGTAGGACAATTTTAGAAATTGTTGTAATAAATTTGATTTATTAAATTGGACCTGCGTGTCCAGCCTTATTACCTCTCATTTCTTTGTATTCTCTTCTCACCTATCCCCTCAATGTAAATGAGGTTTCTTTAGAAGTGTAGTGTAACGGGTAGAAGTAATACTTGTGCTAGCGGGAGAGAGAAAGTGAGAGATTTGATATAGGATCAATGTAAAATATCCATCCACATATCATTATTATTTTTCATATGCGCTTTATTATGTGTTTAGAATGCATGTTTAAGGGTGTATGATGATAGGGACCTTAACAAAGATAATAAATTGGTTGCCAATTTGCACGCGAAAAACCCTCAAATAATATTAAGCGTCATTCCTTCCATTGAGTGATTCTCACTCAAGATCCGAGACGGCATTGGTTTGTTGGCCAAAGTCAAGGCCTTTGTCTGTCAAAGATTTGTTTGAATCACGAAGACTTTGTTCTATATCAGTGTCTTGTCCAAGTTGTGGTTTGTTGGCCAAAGTCAAGACCACTTCTTGTCCATCGATATTGATTACGAAGTTTTCCATGGTCAATGGGTCGCACTTGACTGGGATCACTAAGTTTTTTGTGCCAAAGCCAAAGCTTAGTTGATTTAGAGGAAAAAGGTTAGGTAATACATTGGATGTATTGGCATATATAAGATATATGTTTCGGACTTGGATGTCCCTCTACCGGATCTAGGAATTGGATTGGATCTAATCGATCTTAGAGATCTACCTAGTTAATTACCATACAATTTGTTGGCCAAAGTCAAGATTGTGTGATATTTAACGGGATCCTAGCCCACTAGGAAACACGGTTTCTCGAGTACTCGACAGAGGGTTAGAGGCTCGCCGAAAAATAGTGGGAGGGAAGAATTGAATTTGCAATACTCGTTCAATTACTCGCCATACGCGCTCAAACAAATATCAGTTCGTCAAATAAATTAAATGTTAGTTGGACTAATATTTAAATTGTTGTTATAATAAATAGTTGGACTATATATTCAACTATTCATTTATAGTTGATTTTATAATTGGATTATAGTAATCGATATAATTCATTTTAATCTATTAAATTATAGTTGATTAAATAGTTGGACTATTGTAATCATTATAAGAAATAGTACCGAAATCGTTGATTAAATAGTTGGACTATTAAAATCAAGATATAAATTAAAAGATTGACGTTTAATATATAATCCTAGGGAAAATGTATTTAAATGGTTTAATTTTCAAATTGGGAATAAATTTTAGGATGGTCCTGAGAAAATAATAAGTTACTTTATTTGATAAAATAACATATTATGCCTAAGCCCGGAGTTAAGCAAATAGTCGAGCATAATCTTTGGAAGATTATGTGATGATAACTTTAGTGCTTAATCCATTATACTTACCACAATAGACTCCTTAATTTCTGAATCAGAATTAAGGATTAGATCCTTAAAGTATGATGAAGAAATTGAAGGATCTTCATAAATCTATGTTTAGATTTTAGAAGTACTGAATTGCGAAAGTTAACTCTTGGAGGGTTAATGACTGTTCTCAAGGAGACAAAGTCAAAGTTTGCAATTAGGCAAGTAGCTCTAGTCGCACTTTACTTCGATATTCTAGAAGGCCGAGGCTAGGCCAAAGGCTTCTGGAGTATTGAAATGGGCAAAGACAAAATCATTATAATCTTCTAGGAAGATAAATGACATATCCCAAAATGCCTGCCTTAATGTGGCAAACGGGATCGCGGAAGCGTGACTACCGTTTGGACAAAGCAGACATGAAGGAATTGAAGACGAGCAAGGCTCTGACTTCAAATATGTTTGTCAACATTATGTTCACTACTAGTATTAAAATTAGATTTTAGATACTTAGTGTGGTACATAAATATATATTGATGTTCAGAATCTGTTTTGAACAAGATAATGACAGCAATTGAGATTTATCTGCGAATTGTAAACGGGACGAAAGTCGCTGTTTTAACCGTAGATAGCTAAGTTTAGGAACTACCTTCGGGTGTGTACCTAAATTTGGAAACTGTTATAATGTAACTAGTTTGACTAGATACATTATCTCTATATCAGTGTTTAACCCGCTGCGGGTGAACCTTTATATTCTAAGCCACTAAAGTGTTTCATTATATAAAGATGATATTGATATAAACACATTAGATGTGAATAACAGAATTTATATTTTGAATATAAATTGATCTCAAATATATAACATGACAAACAAATAGCTCAAACTGATTTGATCAGATAAAACTAATTGTGGCATTGTTGCCGGGGACACAATTAAACAAGACTCGTATATCCACACTTTTGAAGAGTGGGTACTCGGACTAATTTGATCTCATTCAAATAAAGTCTACGAATCTAGTTTATTGGGCATAGTGCCTAAAACACTATTTACTTGGTAAAAGTGCAACTGCCACTGATCTGTTAGCCCTAATTCATAGTGAAGCAAGTGGGCCCATGTCTAGCTAGGCTAGATATGGATATGAATATTTCGTGACCTATACGGATGTGGCATCGCGTTATGGTTATGTGTTTCTTTTGAAGAAAAAAATCAGAAACTTTTAAAGTTTCGACACGAAATAGACATACAGATCGGCTAAAGTATTAAACCGTCACGGTAAGACCGTAATGGAAATTACTTAAGCAATAAGTTTCTAATATGCTTGAAAGAGTATGGTATTCTTTCAAATGAGGACTCCTCCCGGAACACGTCAAAGTGACGGTGTGTCCGAACTGAGTAACCGAATTTTGTTGGACATAATTAGGTTAATCATGAGTCACTCTGAGCTACCATTTCCTTCAACGGATAAGCATAAACAGTGCAAGAACTTATATAGAATAAGGTTCCATAATAATCTGTTTGACAGACATCATATTAGATATGAACGGGAAAGAAACCGGGTTTCACATTCCTGAAGATTTGGGTATGCTGGGCATAAGTTTGGGTGATACCAAACTAAAACCCAAATTGGATAAGTGTCAATTGTAGGTTATCCTAGGGATACCAAAGTATTGTACTTATACAACTCACTTGAGAACAATTAGATTGTTGCTCACCATGCGGTTTTCCTGAGAGGAATACCGATATGCAGTGGTAAGTGGGAGGATAGTAAAACTCGATGAAAATCGGAGTAATATTATTCCAGGCATCAAATCCTAATGGAACACAAAATAGTTCTGATCTCACCTCGTGAAGATGTTAATCTTTTGAGGTATACCAACTGACTACGTATGAGGAAGTGATACAAGGTATCGACTCCCTATTATGACAAAGTGTCGTGAGTCCGAATTGGATTCCATGTATATCAACAAAGTTTTGATACTAGTTGATGTACCGCCAGACATTGTGCCTATTGGTACTATAAGTCTTCAAGGAAGACATTACATGGATAATGCTTGCTAAAGCTGCGTATTTCATTTATGAAATATGTCAGCTTAACGGGAAAATAGCTTTCCTTAAAAGCAACCTTTAGGAGGATGTTTACAACATCCTGACGGTTTTGTCGTACCAAAACTAGCAAACAAGGTTTGCAGGTTATTCGATCCATGTTTGGATTGAAGCAAGCATATGTTCTTATAATTGTCATTTTGATGTAATCATAATGGATTATGAATTAATTCAAAATGAAAAAGATTCTTGTGTATATAAGAGGGTTAGTGAGAGCGCACTGACAGTGGCTGTCCTATAAATAATGATAATATGTCATTTCTTGGAAATGATATTCCCATAAAATAACTATCGGCGAAAGATTGGCTTTCGAAAACTCTCCGTGGAATCGTACATTGAAAAATGTACGCTACCTGGTGTCTCATATGCTTTGAGCATATGAAGTCACAAATAGGTCAATCCAAGTGACAGTCACTGGATTGATGTTAAGAACATCCGTTAGTATCTTAGAGAACTAAGGATGTTGTCTTAATCTATGGAGAATGAAAACTTGAAGTGACTGGGATCACTGTAGCAAGTTTCCTAAACCGATAAAGACGACTGAAAGTCACAAACGGTACTATACAGTTTGAATAACGGTACAGTGAGCTGGAAATCTTCCAAGCAAGATACTGTTACCGAATAAACAACAAATGCGGTTTATTGCTGCAGCTGAGGCGGCAATAGAAGCCTTCTGGGTTGATATAAAATCTAATTAGATTAGATATAGTTCTGTTAGCAGCTGAGCTAGGCATCAGCACATGCTAAAGAATTAATGGTCTCATCAACGATCCAGATACATACTTCGATATTATCTGATTTGTTCGGATCATACATCGTGGCGATGTAATGATCGAATAAATCGCATCAGACGATAATCATGTAAATCCACTGACGAAAACCTTTTCTCAGCAATTTGAGCCAACCGTACATAGTTCGGGTGTCAAGCACTCGAGTGATTGGCTATAGGCCAAGTGGGAGATTGTTGGACAATTATGACCCATAGCGTCACTATTTGTACAGATCATGGTGTTGTTGTACAAATTAACTATGTGACAAAGGAGATTGCACTCTTATCATTTGTGATTAGATCACCTAGATATATAAATTATGAGAGGTCCTTGTGATTTGTTCCTGGACGGAGAATGATATGAGACAGTATCAGTCCATGAAGGATAAATCATTAAATATCCCTAGTCAGAGTATTATCGAGATTGGACATCGATAAATACGTAAAAGACTAGTATTACACTTGTGCGCATTGTGAGGGCACAACGACATAGTTCTCATATATTTGGGTATATGATACTCATGCAAGTGTAATAGGAGGTTGTGTTTTACCGATGGTACGGGAAACAGCTTCGCTCTGGATAAGACCCCATCGGAATTCCATTGGTAGTATGACTATGTGTCTATGGAAGTCCGAAATCAGGGTAGGTGTATTTGGTCTTAACCTGAGACTTGCACCGCTAATACATACGACAATTAATATACTTTGGTTGAGGTCATCCAGGGCTTTAACCGGTTTCTGTGTACGCCGATTCTGGGTATATTGAGAATCGTAGTGTGTTGGGTGTGATGTCAAGACGGAAGTGTCACTCCAGTCATATGGAGATGATGGTCACGTAGGATACGGGACTGGTTCTCTTAAATGATGCGCAGCTATCGGGATATTATGACTAGGTCATGTGTATCCGATTATAGAGACTAGTCGCCAGACATCCGACATGTGCTTAGTACGGGGCAGACACAATTCCAGCCCCAGGCCTAGCACGTGATCATCCGATACTGGATAGAAATACGCAATACTACGGTATACTACGCTTGATATAGATCCTTATTCCTGTAAGGATGTTTCCAGAGAATTGGGGAGGCATGGCGCTTTGCTAGAGGCCAACCTTGTCTTTTAATTCGGTATAAATGTAGTACGAGGTACTTATGTGTTCGGATAGTCCGACGACCGAATTTACTGCCAACATATCCGTGGATCTCATGGGTCGCTTCTCAAAGATTCACCGATGACGTATAACTCGCACTCTAAATTAATCTGCGATTAATTAGAAGAGAGCGGAGATATTTTATCTGGGATAAAATATCATTTAACGAGAGATAACGATTAATTTGGAATTAATCGATTAATTAATATATTTGATTTATTAAACGAAATTGGATTTCGACGCGGAATTAAAATTAGATTTTAATTCGGGCGAACGAATTAATTTAGAATTAATTCCTTAGCGATGTGAATAGTGACTTCGCTAGGCGTAATCATTTAATTACGACGCAACGGAAAATTTGTTAATTTAGAATTAGCGAACCCGAGCCCAAGATGATTTACGAGCGCATTCGCATTTCGAATTCGAGTGCGGCACGTCAAATCAATCGTCAAATCACTAGTCGCATCAAGCGTCAAATCACTTGTCACTTTGAGTGATGTGACTTGACAAGTTGATGGATTGAAATGATGTGAGTGGTTGGGCTTTAATTGTTTGACTTTTGAAAGCCAAATGCACATGAAATGAAATGCAAATTCAAATGTGTGTATAAGATACACAAATTTGGAATACATTTCACATCTCTCTCTCTCCATTTTCTTTTCTCTCTTCACGCCCAAATGGGCAAAACTTACTGGTTTGCTGTTCTTGAAACCGTGAGCAGTGAGGAAGCAAGAGTGAGATTTTGTGGCAAAATCTCAAGTGCTAGCACACTTACGAGACATGCGAAGGTGATAGGGAAGTCCACCCATGAGCCGGGAACCGTTCGACGAAGCTCGGAGCTTGATGAATGACCCAAAATGACGCCAAAACAGTGAGTCTACACAGCCCACTGCCGTGAAACCAGTGAGCAGTTTTGGAGTTCCGTTGCTTGCCGCGTCGCTCAACCGATCGATGTAAGTATTCCATAACTTCTTCGATGTGTATTCGCAATGTTTTCATGCTTATAATCGATCTTGGGACCTTAATAGAAACCAACAACACCTACCCTGATTCGGATTCCCATAGACACATAGTTATACTACTAATGAGATTCTGATAGGTCTATCCAGAGCGAAGCTGTTCCCGTACCATCGGCAAACAGAACCTCCTATCACACTTTCATGAGTATCCAATACCCAAATATATGAGAACTATGCCGTTAAGCTTCCATAACGCGCACAAGTGTAATACTAGCCTATTCCGCACTATCGATGTCCAATCTCAATAATACTACGACTAGGGATATTTAATGATTAAACCTTACGTGGATTAATATTGTCTCATATCCTATTAATCTGGTACTAATCATATGAACTTTTATCATTTATATATCCAGGTAATCCAATTACAAATGACAAAAGAGCAATTTCCTTTGTCACATAGTTAATTTTTTACAAGAACACCATGTTCTTTACAAAATAGTTATGCTATGGGTCATAATTATCCAACACCAATAGCCAGAGAGGAATTTTAGGTAAAGTTGAAAGAGATAATTGAGATTATTTTTAACAGAAGAACCTAAGTTTGGGATTCAACACCAGATATGCAGATAAGAGAGTCATAAGCTCATAGATAAGCGGCAGACACAACTACAGCACGAGTAACTAGTGAGAACACCGCAACCAGAAAATTCTAGGATAAAACCCCACCCTCCCAACCCTCGTCAGACGGCAGCGACAGATGGACCTCGAAGTTCTCATTAAGACACTTGTAGGAACAAGTAAATGCTTAGTGGAACGAGACCAGAACATAAAATATTTCAATATAGTACAAGAGCATAATAGAAAAGGAAAATAGCTCTAAGAGAGAGAATTAGAAGTTAAGTTGTCTAGTTGGAACAATGAAGAGGTAGAGTATTAGATTACTAGAAACAATAATATAGAAGAATAACATCCGGTCAGGAAACAGAAACATAGATTGCATGTAAAATACTTGGAGATAGAACTGTCCTAGTAAAACGACAATGGAAAAGATATTAAATATATGATGATAAAGGTACACAATGTTGGGCTATATGCCCTAGAGCTTCATGTGTTGTAAAACAGAATTGATTATTGTAATATTTATAAACGCATTATTCATTTATCAAAGTTGTTTGATTTAAATTGCATATTGTCCAATTGTCTTTTTTACCTTGATTACTTTTGTACCTTCAGACTTAATGTATGTTTGATGCACAAGAGGATTTAAGTATGAAGTTAGTCATCTAAATTGTCCATAAATAGCAAACAGAGTGGGTACTTAGTTTGTGGTTTATCTATAGCTGCGGTCCATTCTATACTTGTATGACGACCTTGATTCGGGTTCGTTCATGTGGTGACATTGGAATGGAGGCACCTTGTATGATATGATCATATAGGACTGGACTCAGATAATAATGAATTTCTTTTAAATTCGTTAACCTAAGAAATTTATTTTATCTACTAGATGGTCATATATGTATTAATCTTAATCCTGAGTATACTACGAACTCCTACATGTCAGACTGTGTCCTTTGATTTACTATGGTGTGGTTGGTGTAGCAATCCCTGCCAATAACTACGTATTTTGGGGATATGGTTTGGTGTGTAGATGGGAACGTTTTATATAGATATGGAATTCACTTCTTCTTTCGAGAAGTAGAAGAATATCTCTTTTAAGAGTTGATTCGGGACTTGAACAATTTTGAGCACTCAACTTTCCTATTACAAATAGAAAGTATTATATTCATAATTGTTATGAATTAATTGTTCATTATAGAATCAATGGTGCTTAAAAGATAAAATATTTAGTAGGGTATAACATACATATGACCCGGCTCTATTTATGAGATATTCGTGAAGATCTATATCCATATATAGTGACTATATCGATGGATATCGAAGTTGTTCGGCTTATTTTTTCCATATATAGTCACGGAAGTTCAACTTCGAGTTTTAATGGAATAATACAGAGTTAATAATTCGTAATATTTAATTAAAGAGTTTAATTAATATTTCGGAATTATTGGAGCTCGGAATCGTAGGTCCATTTGGTTCCCGTGCTAACTTGATTAACTGTAACAAATCTAATATAATTAGATTGTCTAATAATATGCTCACATTATATTTAAATATATTAATATGATTAATAATATTTTTATCACAAATGAAAATAATATTAAATTAGTTTAATATAATGTTTTCTAATATTTTTTGATTATGAGATAATCAAATAATAATTATGAGATAATTATTACATCATAATTGATAATGAATATTTATGAGATAATTATGATATCATTATTTGATAATGGTAAATGCATTATCAAGACAAGCCTTAATGGTTTGCCAAATCATCCACCAAGTTTTCGTTAATTAGTTTTGACCTAATTACCTAACTTATTCCATTAATTAATGGATTTGGTGGATAATCCACTCAAGTGTTTTTGCCATTTAAAATGGTGAGTGGATTTTGGTGGTTGAAGTTGGAAAGAATAAATTCTCTACATTCTCCACTCTATAAATAGAGTGATTTTTTGCAAAAACAATTTACACCAATTTCAACAAAAGAGAGTTAGAGAGAAAATTCAAGCAAACACAAAAGTTGTGAGAGAGTTTGAAAAACAAGAATTGTTTTTCTTAATTGTTAAGAGATAAAAATTCTACTTGAGTTAGATATTGATCTATTTCATCTTTCCAAAAGATTTTGTGACAATATCATTTCTCTAAATAGTTTAGAGTTTGATACTTCTCTAAATAGTTTAGAGGTTGATCTTTGTGAGTGAAGCCCACACTTCGGTTTGTTGGTTTCGAGATATAGCTCGGAAGATTAAGTGGTTTATTCTATGGTAGAATCTTAAAAGAAAATCATCAAGAGTTTGGTGGAGTTCAACTTCAACAAAGGAGAAGGCAAATAAAATTTCAAAGATCCGGTGCCACCACATCCGCAACTTCCGCCGCGCAAAAGGAAACGGTTTCCTACACACAAATACGAGAATAAACTTTACAATGTTAAGATTAGTAGTACTGCGGGATAACAGATTTTATAAATATCGAAATAACACTGGAATTCTATCAGACAATAACAAAAGAAATATATTAAATACAACTAATGAGTTCCTATGATGTGTAATAAGAAAAGAATATGACAAGGAATGGATTTATTGAGGAACAACATGGAGATGCCCAAATGAACTAAAAGTGTGAATATAGAAATAACGTAAGAAAGAAACTTTAAGAATAAGATGGTTAAGGAAACAAGGCGGTGCAAAGGAAGGACAATCAAATTTATCTTAGCAATGAATATAAAGATGAAGACAACAGAATCTAGAGGGTGAAGCCCATAAGTAATTGGAAGTTAGCAATAAAGAAATAGACAGTTAAATAGTCAAACTAAGAGAATAAAAGCCTAGCTCAAACTAAGCAAGTAGAACTGAAAGTGTATTGGGACGAGTGTTTCTATTTGCAATAAGGAGTATATTTGTATATATTTGTTTCAAGTTGTGATGGAATATGAAGAACCCTAACTTTAAGAGACAAAATCACCCTTTAGCATGAGAAGGCGTTGGATAAGAAGAGATTGGGGATACACTCAACAAGACCATTAAAGGAGTTATAATATATAAAAAGGAAGTGAGGAACATGAAGTATACTTAAGACCAAGGAAAGAAAAAGGTTATTGACAGTGGTACAAAGTATAATAGGGATATGATAGCTGCAAGGAATCGCAGAAGCCAAATGATATCTAAAAGTTGTTAATAACCTAGCAAGAGAAATAAGAGATGAAAATAAGCAATTCTCGTAGAAAAGCCGTGGATAGATCTATATTAGAATAAATACAATTAGATCATTTGGGATTCTACAAATTAAATATACTTTCGTGAAGACAAATATAGAATAGATAATTATCAAAGAAGTCTCAGAGAAGTATTAAGCCTTAAAGGAAAAGAAAGAAATAAGTAAAAGATAATCACAGAGTGGCTGATAGAAATAAGAGTTCAGACCTTAAGAAATAAAGTTATATATTGCTACGTTTCTATATAAGAATGAAGGGTCCTAAAGAGAACTTCAAGGAATAAAGCTTTCAGCTGTGTAAACCAAATAAAGTATATCAATCCAAGAAATTCCAGCAGTATTAGAAAATGATTTAATGACGAATCATATTTAAGGAGGAGAATTTGTAATGACCGAAAATCCTGACTATTGTTATATCGTGAGACGAGTGTTACATAATATAAACTATGTTTACACACATCTATATATTCATGGAATGACTTTGGGGACAATCGGTGAATTTCTCGAAATTCCGATACGAAACTGCATAATGTTTCAACTCCAGACATCCAATGGTATTTGGGCCGTATCGTTCTCATACGAACTCCAATTTTTATTAATTATATATCGTCGAAAAGCAGAGATCAAGACCTATAACTTTTGCATTGAACACGAAGCAGGTCGAAAAGACAACTCAAAAATATGAGTGAATAGTACCTGAGGATGAGTCTAGATAATTCTCAAAACTTCTCAATTTTTCAAATTTTATTTCATTAAGTTATACACAAAAAATATCAAACAAGCCCTACTATAAATAAGAAGAACTATTCATCTATCACAAAAATTTATTTATAGAGGAAGAGTGAGAGACGTGAGAAGGTAAGGAGGAGGAAGAGAGAAAAAAGAAGAGGAAAATAACGAAGAAGAAGAAGAAGAGGAGAAGAAGAAGAAGAAGAAGAAGAAGAAGAAGAAGAAGAAGAAGAAGAAGAAGAAGAAGAAGAAGAAACAAATAAAAAAAGCAAATACCAAATCTCCATGAGTTAAGGGAAAAATTGGCAACAATTGAGGGCTTAGAGAGTGAAGGAAATCAAGAATAAGAAGGTAAGAAAGGTTGACCCAAAACTTGGATTGTTAGATTTTGAAAGTATGATGATAGAATAAGACTATTAGCATGTTATGGATTGCATTTTGATAATTGGTAATTAAAGAAAATGATTGTAGAATTGAATGTTTAAAATTTGAAAATCTTAAGGGTTTAGCTAAAGATAATGCATAATGAGATTAAAGAATTGTTTGAGGATATAAACCTGGTTTAAAATGTGTGAAGTTTAAGTAATGAGATGTATCTTGTGTTGGTTCTAGTATGGAAGTATTGTTGATGTATTTGATAAGATAGACTTGAGGAAACAAAGTTAGAATCTTGGAAAACAGCCTCGCGCCGCGACAAGTAGAGACATGCGTTGTGACGCTCACTGGAAAAGTCATGAAGATTTATTTCTGTTTTTTCCGCATCGCGACGCGCACTGGGAATCTTCAGACAGTCATTTCTGGAATTATGAGCGTCGCAACGCGCATGATTTTACGTCGTGACGCGTGGTTAGGAACTTACCGAAATCAGTTTTAAACCATTCCGATTTCATCCTAGCATGTTAGAGGCCACCCTAGGTGTCTCGTATCAGCTCGTTGGTATATATTACATCATTATATAAGTACGATACGCCTCAAAGTGATAGCAACTACTTGAATAAGTAAACTTAACTTGATTCCGATATATATTATTTAGTCCATCTTCTAATAGAGATTATAAATTGTTAATCATCGCAGGAACCACAAGTTTCTTCAGCGAAATGAAGTAAGGCTAGTGGGACTCCAAATATGTGAGTGGACCTTTCTTTTCAAAGTTTGTTTTACTTATATATTTTGATGCCAGACTTACTTTTTAAAGCACTTAGAGAGTTAGCAAGCTCTTACCTCAGTTGTTTTAAAAAAGAGAATGTTTTAACAGATAAGATTTATGACATGATGAGTTTTTAAAAGACTAATTTTAATAGCATGAGTTTTAAGATTTTTGAAGCCATGGGGGAAAACCCACCTCAGTATGTAACTTGATTCAGATATGAAATTGACGGACAACACATGTGCACATGTAGAGAACTGGGGGGACGGTGATACGTAACGCCCCCAGATCATAGTTCAGGACTAGGGATGACAAATGTTCCTAGATCCTAGTTTCATGGTCAAGTAGTGGCATGGATTCGCACTATTGACTCTAGTTAAGGGACAAGTAGTGTCATGCTTTGGGGGACAGTGATACGTAACACCCCAATGTCATGGGTTTGTACTCTTAGATCTAGTTAGACGTATGAGGGGAAGACGATACGTAATGCCCCATGCGTCAAGTTTTCAGAGACAAATACCAGATTTTTAAAAAACAGTTTTCAGAGATCAGTTTGCAGATACAGATTTCGGAAACAGTTTTCAGAGAAAAGTTTTCTAGAAATGAAAGTTTTCAGAAACAGTGGTTTTATAAGAGACTTTCAGAAAAGTTTCTAGAATGAAAATTACTTTAAGAAAAGAAAATTTTCAGAAAAGATTCAATTTGATTTCTAAAATATGAGTTTTCTTAAAGAATTTCAGTTTTCATTTTAAAACTGTCCACTCACTTATATCATTCAAATGATCTAAACCCCCATTCCCAGTTTCTTTGTTTTACAGGTAACTCGGAGGGCGAGCTGGGAGGATGGATATTGATGGTAGTCACTAGGGTATTCAGTCCATCAGGTCAAGTCAGAAAGCGAGAGTCCAGTCAGAGTCAAAGAGAAGTCATGTATCAGTCATTGGTATGGTAATGGTCATTGTAAAAGATTAAAATGTTTAACAATAAGGTTATAACAGTAGGCGTATTTGAGTATACAGTTGTTAATATTGAGTTTGCATTTCATTTTGTCAAGTTTGGGCAACGATCCCATACATAAGATTTTGATATAAGAAAAGAGTATTAGTGTTGCTCGTGGTTAGAAAGTCAGAGGCTCAGTGGGATAGTACGACCTATTCTATGACGGTAGCATCTCCTGGATTGGGGATGTTACATTTGGGAATTCAATCATTCGAACAAATTTCTCACAAGTAGTGAATTTATTTGGTCAGTGGAAAACCAAAGAAAACTTAGCAAGCATACAGAAAATCACAAAGAAAATAAGAGATTAACGTGGTTTGGCGGAGAGTGACTCCAACCTACATACACGAGAGTAAAAAGGGGGAATTTATTACTTGCTCGAGTCAAAACTGACTTACTTTCTCTATATTACTAAGCTTTTAGATCTTTCTTTACAAATGGTAAAATATCAAAATTATTAACCCTTGAATTTGTGGCTTCAACCCCTTTATATAGGCTTTCAATCTTACTATTTCACCAACCTATGATGTCAGCTTATGTCATCATGTCACGTCGCCCATGCTCCTTTCCCCAACTACTTTGCAAACAGTAGCTCTAGTCTCTAACTCAACCACCCTCAGCAAGCAGAAACCCATCATTCCAGCCATTTATCCACTGCTACATGTTCTGCCAACGTGACAGCCTGTGACTCAATCACTCCAGCACTGTTCGTCTGTCAGAGTCTATTCCCATAAAAGTCATTGACTTACTCCCTTCACATCAGTCTTCTAGAAGCTCAGACTTTCATTTAGGGCATACGTCGTCTACCTGTGGGTACAAGATACTAAGACCTCTACCTCGGTCCCCAGGTTGACGTGCCTAGGTGAATGGTGTTGGGTCAACTATTCCTTACTTCTTTGCTAGGTCAGGTCGGTAGCCATAGACCACCTCAGGTCAACTTCCACGTGTGCTCAAATGCTTCTAAATCTGATACATTTTCTTTAGGTCAGGTCGGTAGCCCTACCAAGTTCGTCAACTGGTCATCCCCAGGTGTTCCTCTTCACTTCGGGTTCTGGCCACTCTGTCTGACCTCTCAACACCTCAAGGACCTTGTGCCTCCGTCATCTGTCAAGTGCAAACCGAATTTCTACCACTCCCAGACTTCAAATTTCCTCTGGGTTAAAAACCACCATCAATATATGTTCCTTGGTTCTCGGTATCGATGAGTTAGTGAGTTGATGCTGAGAAATATAAAAAAGTGGTATAGATTGCGCCTATGTCCTCGGGTCGGAGCTTGCAACTATTCATACTTCCATGTCCCTTGGGTCGGGAAGGCACATATATCACCAAATATTACATTTTTGTAACAATTTCCTTTCTTTCATCACCCACTAAAGAGTCTTCCTAGGGTTTCTTAATCGTCTCTGGGAAGATGTGAAGGCTTAATGGTCTTTCTTAAATGCACGTCACATCTGTCAGGCTTTTTTTTTACTTCGTCTCCCCGAGATACTAAGTGTCATGCATCCATGGCTTGCGTGCCAAAACTTATGACAGTTGTACCCCACCGAAACAGTGGTTTCAATCTGAGCCTTTCATTGGACTTCAACGGACGTGATCTCTCTTACACGTGTCACTGATCTCATGCACTTGCTTCAATATAACGATCAGATTCAGCTTGAGCTGCTTATTTTAATTTCATTCCTCTTCAAGTCATTATTTTACCACTTTGTATTCTCCAAATTCTTCTAGAACTTCACACCTTCTACAACTTCGAGCCATAAACAACTTCTCACATCCTTCATTACCACCTTCAAGCTCTGCAAGTAAGTTCCCCAATGACTTCTTCATTCTTTGTTTCTGCTTTTGTTTGCAATAATGCAGGTGACCTATTGGTGTGGTTCGTCTGTGTTGCTTATTTGTTTTCCTGGGTTTTTTCTTGTGCGTTAAAGGCAATTGAGGGGTAGGTTTACTATATGTGGATGTGTTTATGTTTTTGTGTGTATATTTAGGTGTGTTCTTTCTGGGTTTTCTGTCAAGGATATGAAGTATGTATTTCTAGGGTTTTCTGTGGGTGTGTTTGCCTTGCGTATGCTCTGCATTTTCCTATTTTTCCATTTTTTAAGGCGCCTATGGCTTTTAAAATTAACCACTCGGTAGGGAAGATGACACAGTGAACCCTAGCCTTCGCGTACTTAGCTAAACTAACCATAGAATTAGTTTTTAGAACTAAGTATTTTGAACTAACCTCCATCCTCGGGTCTTGTCTTGGTAAAAATGTCAGACTCATAATCTTCTTCTCAACTCCCCTCAATGTTCTACCTCCCACCGTGGAATCCACATGCCAAACCAATATGGTCGATGTACATAGCTCGGGGTCGGAGAGCCTCGATGACTACGACATGACACCGACTGCTTTTGAAGAGGAAACCAATCATACCACTAACGGGTACCCCGACCTGAAACAAGTCACCTCGAGCTCGACTTCACCAACCTCGACATGGATCAGACTTTATCAATAACTGAGGCCGAGCTAGAGAAACTGAGGACAAGGTTGAACATCCCCGAGGCCATCACCCTGAATGTCCCAGAAAAGTGGGATCAAGCGAGTCGACCCCGCGATATTCAAGTGGCCCTCTGCACGGCCTTCTTCGATTTGGGGTTACGTCTGCCAGTGTAGAAGTATTTCATAAGGATATTGGCGGTAATGAATATGGCCTTATGCCAGTCGAATCTAAATGGGTGGAGGGTCTTGGTCGGCTTGTACCTGATTTAGAGCCAAGCAGGGCTGGGAGAGTCATATGTCTCCTAGCTGAATAGGTTATATAAGATGAATGCCAACCCAAAAGAGTACAAGGGTTGATATTACCTCTCCACATACGCCGAGGCTCCTCATATCATCTCAAATCTCCCAGCCACCGACAAGAATTTCAAGGACAAATGGTTTTCAAACGGGGGTGTAGGAAGGCATGGCTAGGCAGGTGGCTTGGTACGAATACATCATAGTCTCAAACGTCTTCTGGAGGTAATAACCCATCTCTTCAACTACCTTCTCACCAGTTTTGACTTTTCACTAACTTCCGAGCCATTTTGAGCTTGCTGGGGCGATCTCCCCAAAGTCCATCATGAGACACGGGCCAGGGTAAAAAGGGCGTTTCAATTCGGAGGCCATTACATAGACCTCATCAACCCCTTCACTTTTGTCGACTCAAGCCTTATTCTGAGCACTCCACCACCCTAGTCCAGGGAAACTGGTATTTTCCAACCGACCCACTGTTTTAGTGTTCCTAGAACATGCCAAGGATCTCTAATCATGATTCGATGTGTGAATATTCAAAGAAGTTACGGAAGACTTACATTGAACGGATTTGATGGATGTATGAAGTTCAAAACTTTTTGATCCTTTGTTGAAGCTCCAAGCTTGCTTTGTGTTCCAAACTCAAGGGATTAGTATCCCTAACACCTTGAATGACTCCTTGAAAGTGCTAGCTTGAAGAAATTTTGAAGCAAAATTTCCAAGAGAGGGAGGAGGGTTCACGGTAATTGTGAGGGAGAGAGGAGAGTGTTGCTTTGTTTTGTGTATATGATTTTCTAAAAATCAATTACCAAAATCAAATCTCAAAGTTGGTATATCTTTTCAAAATAAAGACAAAGTGTGTTGGATTTGGCTAGTGTACAAAACAAGCAAACCAAGTTTTTCACTCAACCTTTAACCACTTCCATCACTAGTCAAACTAGTTGATGTAAGTCAAGTGGGTCCCACCACTTGTAAATTCCGAATTTAAATCGAACAATCCAACACGTAACTTCGCTCGGGCCCGGGTTCGTTTCATTCCGAATTAATGAATTTACAGTTGCGACATTATTATTAAAGTCGCTTACGAATTAATTCTAAATTAATTCGTTTGCCCGAATTAAAATCCAATTTTAATTCCGCATTGAAATATAATTTCAATTAATATATCTGATATATTATTTAATCGATTAATTCCAAATTAATCATTCTCTCTCTACTAATCGAATTTTATCCTAGATAAATTTTGCCGTAATTAATCCCAGATTAATTTTCTCTCTTATAATTAATCCTAGATTAATTCTGTTCGAGTCAAACGTCATTGGTGAATCTTTGGGAAGTGACCCATGAGATTCCTGGATATGTTGGCAGTAAATCTGATTGTCGGACTATCCGAACACGTGCATACCTCGTACCACGTTCTTACCGATTTACAAGACATGGTTGGCTTCTAGCAAAGCTCTTTGCCTACCCAATTCTCCAGAAATATTCTTTTAAGGAATACATTATCTTTATCAAGCGTAGTATACTAAGTATTGCATATTACGATCCAATATCGGATGTCACATGCTAGGCCTGGGGCAGGAATTGTGTTTGCCTCATACGAAGCATATATCGGATCACTAGCAACTAGTCTCTTTAATCGGATGTCTGCCCCGTACGAAGCATTTATAGTCTAGTTGCTAGCAACTAGTCTCTTTAATCGGATAATCATGACCTTGTCATATTATCCCGATAGTTGCAACATATTAGAGTACCAGTTCTGTATCCCTACGTGATCATCATCTCCATATGACTGAAGTGACACTTCCATCTAGACATCACACCCAATACACTACGATTCTCAATAAACCCAGAAGAGGCGTACACAGAACCTGTTAAAGCCCCGGACGACCAAAACCAAAGCGTACTGATTGTCGCAAGTATTAGCGATGCAAGTCTCAGGCTAAGACCAAATACACCTACTTTGATTCAGATTCCCATAGACACATAGTCATACTACCAATGAGATTCCGATGGGTCTATCCAGAGCGAAGCTGTTTCCGTACCATCGGCAAACAGAACCTCCTATTACACTTGCATGAGTATCCAATACCCAAATATATGAGAACTATGTCGTTACGCTTCCATAACGCGCACAAGTGTAATACTAGTCTATTCCGCATTATCGATGTCCAGTCTCGATAATACTACGACTAAGGATATTTAATGATTAAACCTTACGTGGATTGATACTATCTCATATCTTATTAATCCATAACTAATCATAAAGACTTTTATCATTTATATATTAAAGTAATCTAATTACAAAATGATAAAATAACAATTTCCTTTGTCACATAGTTAATTTGTACAAAACCACAATATCTTTTACAAATAGTGATGTTATGGGTCATAATTGTCCAACACACTGACCATTGTTTGTTGTCTGTTTTGTTACTTTATAGTTGTTTGAATCACCTTTTAATTTTATTCTACATGTTTTTAACATTTCTACTCTCTCTGTCTGCACGCATGTCTGGAATGAAGACTCCAATGCAAGTTACTCGGGAGGCCATATGGGCTACACAGGGTGGGTCCAACATGCTCGTTCCTGAGTCCCCACTCCAATTCCGCCAGAGGCAATGTAATAGCCACACAAGCAACTGCTTCATCCCCCGGGCCCTCAAGTATTCCTTAAACTAGCAAAACACCGACCCATACACCTCAAACTACAGACATCTCCTAGCCCACCCAAACTACAAACACTACCCCCGACCCTCCAAAAGACATTTCCACTAGGTCCGGAGTGAGGATTCTGAGGAATCTGTCGAGAGGGCCCTTAGAAAGAAGACTAAAGCCAAGAAGTGCAAAGCTTCGACCGCCTCCTCTCCAAACCAAGAGGGAACCTCGTTGCTGGGAATCAAATTTTTTTCGAAAAACGTAAGATGAGGCGTAACCTATCTTCTCAGTACTTTCAACTTCCTAGCTATACATGTAAGCCTTCATTAGGCCACGGCTTACGAGAGTCTTTCTCCCGAGGATGTCCTCAGCAAATCTGACTGTTCTATGCAAAGGTAAAAAAAACTTCCCATCTAAAAATATATCATCAATTTCTTCTCTTATCTGCAATACTGACATTGTCCTTGATCATGTTGCCCTTCCTGATGGCTACCAATATGGACGTGCTAGAAAGCACACTTTCTGAGGAGGGCTAGGCCTAAAGGCTCCAAAGCCGGCTGACTGAGATGGAGGCTGAGCTATCAAACAAACTAGATGGGGCCAAGGCCGAAATAAACAACTTTCATCGATCTACAGAGGCCTTGAAAAAAGAAAGTGATTAGGCCTGGGCTGAGGCTTCTTCCCTGCGCCGAGCTTCTAAGATCACCAAGAGAGAGAAAGATGAAGCCAGGGTCGAGGCTTCACTGAACATAAATTCCAGCAAGTCAGGGCTGTCACAACCGAAAACAAGCTCCATAAGACATAAGATGAATTGGGGAAGGCTGTGAACGAGTTGAACAAAGCCCGTGCTGAGCTAGCCAAGTCCCAAAGAATGGCTGAAAAGCTTACATGTCGAGCTACCCGACCACCGGAGGCCGCCAAAGCAAAGGCCAAAATTGAAGGGTTGGGGGAATCTATAGAGATGTTAGAAATGATGCAACCCGGACTGGACTTTGAGATACTTCACAAAGTCTTGAAAATAGCTAAGGGTGAGATGTCTCAAGATGATGCATTCGGCCCTGGGCCATGAGGGAGAAAATCTGAACCCATGCCAACAAACATAATAAAGCCTCAGTGGGACGTACCCGACTCCAAGCCGCTGTAATCAATTGACCGTAAGGGAATGTTCCTTCCTTGTACCATTCGATACAAGGCCATGAGGGAGAAACTCTGACCCCATGCCAACAAATACAATAAATCCTCAGTGGGACGTACCCAACCCTAAGCCGCTGTAATCACTTGGCCAAAAGGGAATGTTCCCTCCTTGTGTCATTCGATACAAGGCGTGGGGAGAAACTCTGAACCTCATGCCAATAAACATAATAAAGCCTCGGTGGGACGTACACGACCCCGAGCCGCTGTAATTACATGGCCATAACAGAATGTTCCCTCATAGTGTCATTCGATAGTGAATATAGAGTGGCCGGGAGGGAAGATCTTCAACCTCTGGCCATTTACATGGATACTGGCAATGGTGTCTCATACCGAGTCATCCAGTAAAATAAAAACAAAAAGAATATAACGGGGGTGACGTATCACACATTCCTCACCGACCCAAAAATATTGAGGGAACCGAAGTAGCGTCCTGCACCATATTACCTAAAATAATAATTTTGAACCTTACATTCCAATTCTGGCGAACCGAGCTACGAATCGAGGGGGCGGCCAACGCCATTAAACTTTTTTCCCATGCTAGACAGGCCATGAGTCTGCAAAAGCCAAAGATGCCTTATAGCCTTCCTTGTGTTATACTCATACAGATCCGAAATGGGATGGCTTGCGGCACAAGGGTATTTCCCTTCCCTGTGATAGGCATATCCCGAGGCTGCAAATACCATGAAGGCCCGTGGGCTTTCCTTGTGATATACCCTCCAACACTGGGCGGCGAATGCCGTGGGGGAATTATTCATCCCTATATGATACGAACCTGAGGGTACTATAGTAACTCAATTGTCTTGAATTCATGCATGCTACAGTTACTTGGGGTGTTAAATGCCACGATGGCCCTCCCACCAAACGTGTTATGGTTACCCTGAGGCGCCAAACACAATACATGCCTTCAAGTTATATCCCTCAAAGGTGCAAGTCATTGGGTATTAACGTTCCAACCCGAGGGTTTGATAATGACACCGGGGATTAGCGTACCATGAAGTTCACGTCTTTCCTATATGTCTTATACCCCTTGATATGTCCTGTCATAAATATTTCACAAGAATATTAAACAAGTCCTTCACATCCTAATAACAAACAAGCATAGATGAACAAGTTATTATTTAAAATGGGAAAATCCTATTTATATTTCTGGGATCTACTTCCATTCTAATAACTCTTTGAGGGTTATTCTAAGATAATCAAGTGTTATTGGATAACATTGATTATTTACTTTGACCTAATTGGATTAATTCAATAATTACACAAGGACTTAATTATAAAATCATAATTATCTCTACCATTTAAGGATATTATGGCAATTGTAAGTATGTAATAATATGTGATTTTGGCTTGATTTAATTGGATTAAATCAAAGTAGGAAACATTGAACTAATCCATTACCTAATCCTTGGCTTCATTTAATTGGATTAAATCAAAGTGGGAGACAATGGAGATTAGTCACACCTAATTATACATATTTGGATAAATTAGATTAAGCCCACATAAAAGTTGATTACAACTTTTATTAATTAAAAATTACCTAAGTTTTGCTATAAATATCAAGCTTTAGGAAGGTTTTAATTAAGAAAAGCAAAAGCTTGAGAAAACTAAGTACAAGCAAATTCTTAGAGAAATTAGCCTAAGTTAGAGAAGTGTTTAGAGAAGCTTGTGAGGTCTCTACTGTTGGGGTTGGTGCTCAGAGCGCCAATCCGGACTATATTTATGTTTGATTCATGAATAAGAAAATCCCATTTTTCCATAATATTACTTTCTTAGTGGTAGCACCTCTTGTTTTTATATACGTATTCGATCTAATTACTATTAGATTGAAACTAAATCTGATTTAGTGATATGTATATATTAGACAAAGACTCGATAATGTATAATGTAGTGCGCTGTTCCAAAGTAGTTTGTAATTGACATTGGGAAGTGTCACTGCTAGAAATATATTATCAAATAAAGTTTCTGGTCAAGATTTACTAACACGGGTCGGTTAGTTAAATCCGTTGAGATCAGTATATGTCGTATATCAAGACTTGGTCTGATGGTTTATCCCAATGAACCATGAGTCTTGGGAGACTCGTATAGACATTTAGGTGTTTATAGTGGATAAACAATGAACGACTCACCGAAGATTCTTAATGGATGGTACACCAACGTCAATAAGAATCTTCTCGGGTTGAGTAGCATAATGGTCCTTTGACTTGAGATACCACTGTGGATGTATGAGACATTCTCCACACTTAGATGGCAGTCACGTCACTGATCTATTTAGATCAGACCTCCGCATGTTCATTGGGTGTGGACCGATCCTCAGGATATCCTGTTTGTATCAAGATATGATCTGTCAGTTCTGTGTACAGAGCATAGGTAGTCCAAATGTGATTAGAAATCTGTTAAATCTATTGCCATAGTATACTTCGGAAGTAAGTTCCGAATGTTATTTAAAGATTGCTAATGGATACGTCGACATGATTATACCTATAGAGATTTGACGTTTATATCTATATCTCTGGGATAATCCGGATACTTGTGACAGAGGGATCATACGTATGCAATGACATTGACCTGTATGATTCAGCGAGTTTATCCGTGGTCGTTATAATTTGCGGGTGGGTAAATTATGGATACGAAATTAGATTTCGTGACAGATATACCTGAATCTAGAAAGTCTCATTAATGAAATATACTCGTAGAGCACTAGGGCGACTATTATAAATAATGGTGATTATTTATTGTTCGTTTAACTGTTAAACGAAAGATACATGCATTAGAGGGCCGAACCGTCATTTCCTAATTAGTGTGTATTTGTGTTTAATATTTGATATTATTAAATACACATTAATTAATTGTCAAATTATGACATTTGACATATATCATTAATATATGTATTTGAGATATTTAAAGTAAATATAATAGATTTATTTGAGATATTTGTATTTAATTAATTATTTAATTGTTAAATTATTAAAGTAATTAAAATATAAATATCTTACCAAATGATAATGATGTGAAATGATTCACAAGTGTATATTTTTGACTTTGCTTTAAAAGAAATGGTAGTCAAATTGAGTTTGACTTCTAAGATATTTGTTCAATTTTGATTAAACTTGAAAATATCTATTTTTCTTTTTAAGCCAATTTCAGCCATGCCCTAAAATAAATATAATTTTTATATTTTTGAGTTGTTTTATTTGACTTTAAGAAAATCATTAAATGGTTTGATGATGACTTTTGCAAGTTGATAAAGTAAAATTAAATGAAATAAAAAATATCAAGATATTTGTATATACATCACCAAATTCGGCCAAGGGCTATTTGGAGGGGGTATTTATTATTTTGTTTCATTTTTAGGGTTTAAGGAGTTCATAAGTTACCAAATAAACATAATAGAGTTGAGAGAAAAAGGCTTGGAGGCTAAAGAAGAAAGCTTGGAAAAATCTTGTTTTTGTAAGTTTTTCTTTAAAGTCTTCAACATAGAAAATATTTCTAACATGCTTAGCTTCATCTTGTGTTGCTTTGATGTTGTCTCTTTACTTATAGTTTATGTTTTAATTGGTTGTGAACTTGTATGAAAGATGTTTGCATGTATAGTTTCAAAGTGAGCTTGAAATGGTTTCATAAGCTTTCTTTTGATTATTTGATAATAAAGTTGTCATTCTAGAGTTGCTAAGCCACTCCTAGAATTATTCTTGAGTTGTTTCATGATGGTGAGACTTGTTTGGTGTTGTAAAGTTTGAATTAAAGTAATGGATTTGGTGAAGTTGGTCAATTTGATGAAATTATAAAATTAGGGTTCTTAACCCATTCCAAATTTGGGTCATATATGTGATGTATTATGGAGTTTATATGATGCATATTAATTTTTGGGTTGATTGGATTTGATCTTGGCATGTTTTGAACATAAAATGACCAAATTGCAATTATTTGAAAATTTAGGGTGTGTTCGGCAATTAGACAAAAATTTGGTATTTTGTTGCAATCTGATTTTGACATGTTGGAAATCATTTTAGAAATGATTTAGAATCATCCAAAATTATATTTGACAATTTTAGGACTAAAATGATCAATTTGTAAAGTTGTGGGGTAATTCGGTAATTACCAAGAAATTTGATTTCTTGTGTAATTTTTCAGAATTTGATAATTGGGTAATTAAATAAATAAGTTTATTTAATTGATCCAAGAAAAAATTTGAAATCAGAAAATTTTGATTTTCCGTTATTCCGCTGCGTTACCGGATTTCCGCCATAAAACCCATACATCTACAATATTTCATCTAGGAGAAATCAATATTAGATCTTGGATTGAAGCTTGCTAAAATTAGAATCAAGATTGGGTCTTGGAGTGAAGCTTGCAAACCTTAGATATTCTTCTACCATTTCAACAAAGAGAAAAAGATTGGATTTTTACATCTACATTGCTAGGTAAGTTTGAACTTCTTTTAAGTTATCTTCTTTTATGTATTGGATGCATGATCACATAACTTAGTGTTGAAATAAGGCTAATAAATTGTGTTATGATGCTTTGGAAGTATAAACACAATATGCTTGTTATTAGGTCAAAATGTTTATGTTAGACATAGACATAAAATTAAAGTTTGGAACTCTAGATTAAAGCTTAGAGTCATGATTACTATTCTAGAATCACTTGACCACCTTTGGGTGACCTAGAATTGTTCATGAGTCATTTCATTGTGGGATTCTATTTTGGGTTGTATTTTGATTCAAATAAGTGCATATATATATTTAGAATTTATATATGTTTATTTCATAATATGTGTTGTGGTTGGTTTTGAAAGTAAAATTATTTGGGTGATTTATAAGTGTGTAAGATTTTTATTTTAGAAAATATTATATATATATATAATTCCCGATAGGGAAGTGGCGTTGCAACGCTGCCTAGTAGCGTTGCTGCTGCATGTAGTCAGCACTGCAAACGCACTAGGTGCGTACGGGTCTGAAATTTTTCGATTTTTATCTCGATTAAATTTTCCGGACCCAGATTTATTTCTGGTTTTTCCTTAACACTTGAAAAATAGAATATCATATTTTATTAAATTTCAAATACACCCATGCTAGATAGCCACGGGTTAGACCCATTTCCGCTGCGCGGGGCACCAATGCCCCAATAATACCAGTCTGTCTGGACTGGGGTTGTGGAGTGCTCGGGGTGAGGCCCGAGTCAACAAGAGCAGAAGGGTTGACGAGGTCCATATAGTGGCCCCTGAATTCGAACACCTTCTTTACCCTAGTCGGACCCTGTACTGGACTTTTGGGAGATCGCCCCCAATAAGATGAAAAAATTTCAGAAATTAGTAAAATGAGGAACTGGCCAGGGAGAGTTTGGAGGACGGGTCGTTACCTACAACGGAGAACATGTGGGGAACCGAGATGCGCTCGACGTCGCCTCATTGATGCCTTCCCCATGGCCCCTTAGCCCAGAACCACTTGTTTTTAAATTTTTTGTTGGTGGTTGATAGATTTGTGATGATGTGAGGGACCCAAATGCGAGTTGAGAGGTAATACCAACCCTTGTATTCTTTTGGGTTGGTATTCATTATGTACAGCCTTTTCAGCTCGAGGAATGATGGCTCTCCCAGCCCAGCTCGGCTCCAAATCACATACAGGGCATCAAATAGCCTCCATCCATTTAGATTCAGTTGACACAAGACTATATTCATGGCTACCAGCATCTTCGCAAAATAGTTCTGCATGGGAAAGCGCAACCCCATGTCAAAAATGATCGTGCAGAGTTTCACGGGCCAACTTTTTCCTTAACGGAAAAAGGGCTCGTGCGGCACTTACCAAGGAACACGCCTCTTGTAAGTTAGCCATGTTCAAGCCTCTGTACCCAATTTCACATTTTTGGGAGGCTACAGACCCATAATATATTGATTTATGAAAGCTCGCAAGCTACCTCAATACATACACATGCGGGCCCGCACAACACCGGGACTCGGCACTCGAATAGCACAACCGGATATAAAATATGACATTTTTTCGCCAACTCAATCTCGACAATACACCATTGTCCACACGTTGTCTAAGGGCGAGAGGGTTCACGGCTAAAGCCCCAAGACTACCGAAGCCTCCTTGGCCACACCCAAGGTTCACCTAGGCTTCCCCCCTAAAGAGGTTTTAGAGACATTGCACATGTTTCACCAGTATACACACATGGCGCTTGAGTTGTCACGCCCCCCATAAAATCTATATTAAGAGGAGTTTCCGAGAACTCTTCCAGGCATTCAATAAGCCACCATATAAGTGACTTTGGGTTAAAATCTCGTCCATAAACGAGCTCATCTTGATGGGTTTCCACAACACCCCCATTGTTGCGGCAAAGTGCACGGTAAGGCCCAAAAGTGGGCACACTGCCAAAATCTCCCGGCAAACCTCGAAATCTAACTCTGGGGCTGAAATTTTCCAAGTACAAGTGACCATAAGATTCACTTATGAACTTGGTCGTACTCGATCCGGCTCTCCGGAACGTTAGCTCCTTCACAATGTGCCAAACTAGGCCAACGTCTAGCTGTATGCTAGCACATCTCTAATTCTCCTGACAAACTTCCAAACGGGACCTCACGGGCGAAAACTACCCCAGTACATAGGCCCATGAGAGATACTCAGGACTTGGAACTAGCCCGATCCGGCACTCCGGAACTTAAGCTCATTCACAACTCCACAATACTACGCTAGCGGCAAACGAGTATATTTCTAATTCTCCAGGCAAACTTCCGAATAAGGCTTCACGGATGGAAATTCACCAGTACAAGGGTACATGAAAGGTACATATAACCCTTAACGACCTTAAACTGATGTCCCGAAACATGAGCTCCTTTACAACATGACTAAACATCCTAGCATTAAGTTAAGACCGTGACACAGAGCGGCACTTGATCATTGCAGGGACGGCTCACCTGATCCCATTCCCTTGAGACACTTAGTCTGATGGCCTCATGGATGTTGAACCTTTCCCGCAGTTGCACCAGGTCGGCATCGGTTATTGTTAAGGCCTGATCCTTATCCAAGCTCACGAAGACGAGATGGGGGTGATTTGGCTCAGGTCGGGGACCATTTGATGGTAGGACTGGTTTTCCTCTCCAGAGATGGTCGGTGTGGTGTCATAGTTGTTAGGACTTTCTGATCCGGAGTTTTGTACAGTCTGGCACGTGGACGACGCGTTATGAGGTAAGGTATCGAGGGGAGTGGGAGAGGAAGTCTCTAAGTCTGACATTCTTGCCAAATCAAGACACGATGAGGGAAGTTAGCTCAAAGCAAACTCCTAGAATTAGTTCTATGGTTAGTAGAGTTGCATACGTGGAAACTAGGATTCACTTTCATCATCCCTACTAGGAGGTTAACCCTGAAAAAAGGCCATAAGCACTCTGGAAATGGCAAAACAGTTAAATGTGAAACATCATGCAAGGCGATATCACCCATAGAGAACCGATAAACACATGTTTCATATCCCTAACAAAAACCCAAAAAGAACACATTCAGACATATATTCAAAACCAAAAAACACATCCCCACACAATTAAACCCACCTCTTATACTTCCATTAACAAAGCAACCCAGAATAAGCAACAAAAAAACACAAACAGTCCACACTAGCAGGTTATCACCATTATTGCAAACATAAATATAAACAATGAGAGGAGTCAGTAGGGGACTTACTTATAAAGCTTCGAGTGATGCTGGGAAATGCTTGAAGCTATTGAAGGTTCGAGGTTGCTGAGGACTCTGTGGAGTTTTGAGAGTTTTTTTTTTTAGAATATGAAGTGGTAAAAGAGAAACTTGAAGTGGAACAACCTTTAAATAGGCTGCTCGGGTTGTTTTTGGCCATTGGATCGAAAAAAATAGATGGGATTGGCGCCACATGTGATGGAGATCTCAGCCGTTGAATTCAAATGAAGAGCTCAGAATGAGACCACTGTTTCAGTTGGGCACAGTTGTCCTAGGTTTTGGCGCGCGGTTCATGGATGTGTAACACCTGGCATCTCGGGGAGACAAAGTGAAGAGAAGCCTTGAAAGATGTGACATGCATTTAAGAAAGACCATTAAGGCTTCATATCTTTCCAGATGAGATTCATAAACCCTAGAAAGACTCTTCAGTTGGCGGTGAAAGGGAGACAATCATTACAAAAAATGAATCTTTGGCGATACAAGTGTCTCCTCGACCCGAGGGACGTGGCTGCATAGATAGTTGCGAGCTGAGACCCGAGGACATGGGCACAATCTACACCTCTATTGTAGTTTCCGGGATCAACTCACCAATTCGTTGATACCGAGAACTAATGAGGCTGTATAAAAGGGGTTTGCACTTAAGCATATGGTCCAAGGTCCTTGTGAGGATGAGAGGTTAGACGAGGGGCTTGAGTATCAGATTCAACTCCACTTGATCATCTGTAAAGTCTGACCTGAGGTGATCCCGTGATTACCGACCCGATCTGTTAAATAAGCAAGAAGAATGATCCAACGTTATTTCTCTTGACCAATGAATATTGGTTGCAGTATCTCGTGCTTATGTATGAATGGCGTAAGCCCTACATGAAAGTTTAAGCCTCTGGCAAGCTGATATGACAGAAGTTGGTCAGAGACTTTCCTTCTGACACACGGAACAACGTTGGAATGGTTGAATTATAGGTTGTCACATGGGCAGAACATGTAGCAGAGGATAAATGTGAGAATTATGGCTTTTTTTTCTGACAAATGGTGGTTGAATTAGAAAACCAGAGCTACTATTTACATAACAGTTGGGGGAAAGGAACATGGGCGACAGTAACAGGCTGACGCGAGCTAATGTCAAGAGTTTGTGTAATAGTAAATTTAGAATCGTATATAAATGAGTTGAAAACTCAGAGTGAGGGATTAGCAATTTCTACATTTTACTACTTATAAAGAGAGCCCGAAAGCTTAGTGATAGAGAGAGAAAGTTGGTCGGTCTTAAACCGAGCTCGTAATAAAATTTACTTTTTTGCTCTCGTGGACGTAGGTTAGAGTCACTCTCCGCCGAACCACGTTAATCTGTTGCTTTCTCTGTGATTTTCTATTTGCTTGCCAAGTTTTATTTGATTCCCAACTAACTAAACAAATTCACTGCTTATGGAGATTTGTTCGAGGGGTTGAATTCCCAAATTACCATTGGATCGAAAAACAACCGTCAACAATTTCTTTTATCCATCAATTTATAAAATAGATAATCCTTTTTTAAAGATAGCGTTCGTGATAAAATACGTTTATTATTATTATTTCCACTCTGAATTACCAAATCTTTTTATTACCTTGCCGCGCAACTTCTCCCTAATAAGCCACATTTCCCATTCATTGCCATTGTATTCAAGAAGCATGTAGTATTTTTTCAAAAATTTTTTATTCCATTTATGTTTTTATACTAATGCAACGGGAAAATTTGGATTTTATATACATTTGTAGGAAATATTTTTTAGTAATATTTTTATTTCAAGTAGTTGTATATTTTTGAGAGAGATTAGAAAGATATTTTTAAGGGGATATTTTTTTAGTGATATTTCTGCTTCAAGCAGTTTTACATTTTGGAGAGAGATTAGAATGTACAACTGCTAGAAATATGAATGTCATTAGAATATCACAAAAAAATCCCCTAAAGTTATTGAGAGTACAATATATAATTATTTGAAACATGAATATCATTAAAATATCACTAAAAATATCCTCCTATAATTATTGGAGTTGTATATGAGTATGAGAATTTTGGATGGTTCGACAGAACGCATTTTGTCTAGAGTCAAATCAAAAGTTCGGTTCACCAAATTTTAAATTCTGTAAAGCGTTCATTGTACATCTATCGTTTGGGGAAAGAAATCTTTCAAGTAAAAGGTTAAATACCTTTATGTTATTTTTAGATTAAAGATTTGATGTTTCATTGAATTTAATTCAAATTCAAACAAAAAAAACATAAAAGGGTATAAATTAAATGATGTATTAAAAAATTATTAATTCATATTATTGCATAACCGGTGATCTTTTAGATCTCACACCATATATTGGTTTTGGTGATAACAAACAATGAATTAATGACATAAAAATATTAAATAGATCATGAATTTTTTTATCTAAAAAAGTATCTCCCACTATTTAATGTAAAACCGTAATCCCCAAACAGAATACAAATAATTCAATAATCAAACTAAATTACATAGTGAAAAGCAGTCCCTATGAATATATTTCAATTCATAATTTTGGCACGTTTTTGCCCACGTATATTCATTAGGTAGACAACTCATTGTCAATCACTCATTGGTGACTCCTGAATTTTGATCCTGGACGTTTCTCGTTGTGACAACTTTGACACGCTTACAAGGAGGCGTATCAAGGTTAAACTTTTCAATGATGAATTCAAGATACTCGTGTAGTCCTAACAGCTTTGGCACGTTCAAGATTTACGCTTTCGCTTGAATTTATTTAGTATCATATATTTATCTGGTATAAATAAATTCTCATCGGCTATACCATCACAGCTTTGACACGTTCTCGGATATAGCCACGAAAATTTATTTATAGCCGACAAGATGTACCAAGAAACATGCATCAAATACATATTAATTTTTAAACCTTATTAATTATGGATTTTCCGTAAAACTGTCATACAACTTTATTTTAATCAAATTAAATAATACATGCATAAATAAATAAAGGTTTGAATTAAATATCAAATATAAACAATAAATCATATCATGGATAAAAAAAAAATAAGACATACATTGATACCATTTTGTTATGATATTTGCAGTTCAATCGGGTTGCACAGTGAAATGTGAAAGATCATTTTTTTCTGATTTTATTTATTTTTCTTGGGTAATTAAAATAAACTAATTTATTCTAATCACTAAAAATTGAAAAATCAGATTTTACACCAAAACCCCACAATTGTCGTGAGCATCACCAAGTGGGCAAAAATTTACAATTTGATCATTTTAGTCCTAATTTGTCAATTACAAGTTTATGTGATTTCCAATCACTGCCAAAATGATTTGTACATCTTATAGCCATCAAAATACATCATATATATGAAAAACTCCAATTTTGATTTAGGTGTAAACCCTAATTTTGTCAATTAATCAAATTTACTAAAATTAATTCAACTACATATTTTAATCCAATCTCTACAACACCAATCAAGCCTCACCACTTTGAAATAACTTAAGAACATTTCTAGGTCATTATTGAGTGGACTAACAACTCTAAAATGACAAACAAGTCATCAAATGACAAACATGAGCTTTTATTCCATTAATAAAGCTTACTTTAAAACTATACATGGATATATTCATTTATCAAGCTTTCAAGCATCTCAACACAAATTCAAGAGAAGAAAAAATATATACACATCATATGTTATAGCTTACAACAATAGAAATATTTGTCTATTTAAAGAAAAAGATGAAAATACTTTTAAATCTCAAAGCTTTTCTTTGTTAAAGCTCCAGCACTTAGCTTTTTCTCTTAACTCTATATTTTGTGTATTTGGAGGCTTAACCTAAATCTAACCAAAGTGAAACAATTTCACTTTATATATGTAGGTCAATGGCCAAAAATTGGGGGAGGGCATAATTATCATTTTGGTTTATAATTAATCTAATTAAAAAGAAACAAAAATCAAAATGATAACCTTTACCTTTAATTAATATGTGTAATCAATTACAAAATTCCATTTCCAAGCTTAATCATCATTTTATATATTTTATTTTTAATTACTTTAGTTATTTAACAATTAAATAATTAATAAATATAAATATATAAATATATGTATTTCATTTATATTAAATATTCCAAATACATATATTTATGATATATGTCAAAAAATCTTATTTGATATTTTATTAATGTGTATTTAATTAAATCATGTATTTAATACAAATACACATTAATTAGGAAATGACTGAAATGTCTTTATGCATGTATTTATTCGTTTAACCGTTAAACGATTTATGAATAATCAATATTACTCATAATAATCGCTCTTGTACTCTACGAGTTTATTTCATCATGTGAGACTATCTAAGTTCAAGTATATTCGTCACGAAATCCCATTTTGTGTTCATAATTTACTCACTTGTAAATTTTGAGGACCATATATAAGGGTCGATGTCATTGCATACGTATAATCACTATGTCATATGTATCCGGATTAAACCAGAGATACATATATACACATCAAATCTCCTTAGGTATAATCCCGTCAGCGTATTAATTAACTATATCTAAATAACAGTTAGAACTCACTTCTACAGTATACCACAAGGCTATGAATTTAACAGATCACTAATCTCATATTGAACAGGCAGAGGATATCTTGAGAATCAGTCCACACCCAATGAACATACGGATGTTTGACCTTCATAGGTCGGTGACGTGACTACCATCAAAGTGTGGAGGATATATCATATATCAACAGTGGTATCTCAAGTCAAAAAATCATTATACTACTCAACCCGAAATGATTCTTATTGACGTTGGTGTACCATCTATTAAGAATCTTTGGTGGCTCGTTCATTGTTTATCTGATATAAACACCTGCATATCTATACGAGTCTATGAGACTCATGGTTCATTGAGTAATGACCATTGAAATCCTATATTCTAATATACAACAAGTATTGGTCTCTACGGGTTTACTTACTGACCAAGTAATGTAAACATTCACTAAGAACAGTTCAAAAATGATACTATTATGATACAATTTAATGACAGTTACGACGCTTTTATAACTGTATCATAACTATCATTCTAAGGTCTGTTACGTCTTTATCATATAGAAAGATGTTATATTAATGAAACTGTTTATTTTATTCAAAATAAAATATTTACATAAATATTTAGTAGAAAATATAACATAAAATTGGTGCATGTCTTCTAGAGAATTCTATGGATCTTTCTTCTGTATTTTTCTTGGCACATGCTTTCTTTCTTATCAAGATCGGACTATGGTCAAAAGCCTACACATCCAGATTGCTTACTTGCCCCCATTGCCCATAAATCGTTCTTCAATCAAAACGCCGATTTAATCAGGTGAACGGGTACCCAGTGTCAGTGAAACCCATATCCACTGGCTTGCAGTCTCTAATTGTATTGTTTGAAATCATTCATCATTCTTACAATGCCTGGGTTCCTCTCAAATCTCTCATTGACATGAAATCCCCAAAGCAGAGCCCTGTAATGTAAAGGGTTCAGCTATCCTTCTTAACAAAGTCGGTCCACGTAATGTCTCTTTTGATCTTGTTCTGGATGTCCGTACACTCCACATTCTGCAATCTGTACGATGCTTACTAGAACATTGAATCTCCACGTTTATTTCCGAGTTCCACGGCAATACTACGTTTCTTGTAGGAGCCTGGAAACAAATTAAACATTATTTACAATTATGCCACTTGAATTAAAGACCTGCATGTGTGAGAGGAGAAAAAAATTCATAATTTATTATTATTATTATTATTATTATTATTATTATTATTATTATTTTGTAACTTTTAATTTGAAAATTAAATATTTCCTAAAATAGAAAGTGTTTCATGGAAAAATCATATTGATAATCTAAAAATCATAAGCGTTAAAATGATTATCAAAATATTTCGACAAAAATAGATTAAAAATGCCCTTGTATTTATAATAGATTAATTATTTCAGACCAACTATTTTTAAATATTCATATCTTTTTTATCCAAATTCCAAATCACAATATGTAAAATTCTAGATATACTTGATATACATACCTACAACTTTCACTAACAAATCTATCTCAAATTCGGAATTCTGCAAGGTTGAAATCAGTCCTAAAATTGATGTATTGCATATACTACACAGTCCTGACCGCTTTCACTAGATGTATTTTTCTACCTAGTGTAATATCCCGGGTTATTCAGAACAGTACGAGAAAGTTTTCGAATTAAAGTGAAAGATTTGAAAAGGGATGATGTTCGAAAATTAGACTTTATGCGTTGGAAAATATGTGAGAATATTTTTAATTGAAGTTTCATCGCGTTGGAAAAAGCGTGGTTCTGAGAACCGGTTACGTGATTTCTGATTTTATTGTTATATACGTAAAAGTTTATTGTTTCGGCTATAAAAATTGCAAAAAGAAACTCTGATTTGGATGATTCTTGAATCATCAGACTCTTTTTTCCGAGACAAACAACTTTCGCGTTGAATATTTTTCGAAATTTTCATCAGAAGGGCTTTGAAAATGCAAATTTCCGTGAAAGGCCCATAATAGAGGTCTGATTGCAAACTCACGGGGGCCTAAATGTAATTTTTAGAAACTTATCTATATATACCCCGTAGTTTCTAATAATTGCAGAAAACGCATAAGGAATCAAATCTCCCTCATGAACCCGTCATCCCCTTTTGGCGTTATGGAGAACCCATGTCGCGCCGGCGGCTTACCGGCCACCGCTAGCCGGCGCGACAGTCTAGAAAGGAGTGTCTGGTCACCGTGCATCTGATGGTGGCCGGCGGTGACGCTGATATGCAGGTGAACGGCCAGAGAGCGGAGGAAAACGCGCGGCAATGGATTGTCTGATCCCGGCTCATCGTTTCGTTTCACGGCCCGAGCCACCCACCAAATCAAAGCTCTTAGAGAGTACTATAAGGCTGCGATGTCAGTTTTACGAAATGGCGCTTGGTTTCACGTGAATCGAGAGAAGAAGATTCAGATGAATAGTGACCTATGATGAATAGTAACTCCGATCGGAATTCTGTCGATTCCAGTACGTTCGTGGGATCGTTTGGAGTCTGTATATGGCCTCGAAATCTCGGTAAGACCTCCCAGTAAAAATCTGCAAATTTCAAGTTTATAGTTAAATGTTCAGATGTATCCAGTAGCTTAGTAGAGTTATGTATTTGTATAAATTGAATTGACTGTGTATTAGTATATTGAATATGTGCATTTGGTATAATCCGAGTGAAAACGGAACGAGTTTGATCGATCCCATAAAATATGTAAGTTTTGGTAAAAGTGGATTTTTGCGTATAAAGATATGTTTTGGTTTGATGATAGTTATGAGTTATTTATGATATTACGAACATGTCTGGATAAATCCAGGAAGGTTCGGAGGGTTCGAGACCCTTCCGTAGTGTTTGCAGAAACTTTTTCGAAAGAATTTTCTAAAAATACGTAAATCGAGGATTCAAGTTAACCAGTGGCATGAATTAGTTTGTAATGGTATTTTATGAATAATAGAACTGGAATCATTGAAATCGAATTTGATTTGGTTGTTCCGGAAAGATCCATAATTTTATCGTAGTTAAGTCGAGAACTCCGTAAATTATGATTCTGACGGCATTTCGCTATTTGTTTTGGCAGATTTGGTTAGGACGTGGAGTGCTCGCGAAGCCAAGTAAGTAACCCATGCGATGAATACTTGAATGATTGATTTATGTTAAATATATGTATATGGAACTGATTGAAGTGTTTAAGATAAGATGACTTGAGCCAAGAGATATTCTTGAGAACAAAGTTCGAGATCATGTGTAGTTAAGTTTAGCGATCGCCACAAGTATGAAATTTTGTTAATGATATGAAAATGTGTATGTGAATGAATATGAAAATGTATGAATATATGAATATGTATTTGTATATGCATATAGTGTTAAGACATGTATAGGTTGGGTATACAGAATCGGTGAATGGATGCAAACCATGATTTTCTAAATTGGTATAAGCTAAGCTCTTTGAATGAGTAAAATACGTGTACGAATGGATGTGTTTATGAATTAATGTTTCTAATAAGACTTCTGGAAACATTGTGTATGTAGGCACTGCATTTTTGCATGTAAGTCCCTATGATGAGTCTCATTTAGAGGCACTACCTTTTAAGTCGCGGAAGTCGCGGGAAACAGACGTCGGAAGGGAAAAGTCAGAAATTGGTATTTTGTTGGATTTTAGTTCACTTGTTTCGCTTCGGGTTCGCTTGTTGGACCTTTGTTTTAAAACACACCCTTAGCCCAAACCCCATAAGATACACACCAAGCCCATCTCACCCAAGCCCAATCCAAGAATAATTAAAACATTTAAAATAAATATCACAAATTAAATTGAAATTAAATTATAACCAATTAAATTAAATTAATATCTAATTAAATCTAATACCAAATTTAAATAAATCACTTCCTAAAATTAAATAAATCACTCCCCTAATTTAAGAAATCCCCCACCAAAATTACATAATTTATTTCCCTTTTAAAAATTAATTAAATGCACCCCTTTTTTGGCTTGATTTCTTTCCTTATTCAAAACCATGCAAACCCTAATTCCTTCCCTCTCTCTCTATATAAACAACAACAAACCCTCACGCCTTTGGCCCCCTCAAAAAAAAAAAAACTAAACCTAAACAAACCTTCATCCTCTTTTCTCTTCAACAAACAGCAGCCTTCCCCACACTTCCTCAAACCTAGCCCACGCCACACACTGACCAACATCACGCCACAGCCTTCACTACCCTTGCAAATACTCCTCATGTCACCAGCCCTATAGCGCAACATGTAACTGCCCTCACCCTCACGTTCATCAACACACCCTAGCACTCCACGTCTCAAGCCTCAATCCATTGCCTTTGCTCCACGCCATACTTCACGCATAAACCATTAACCTGACTCAAAGCCTTCACTTCACTCCCAAAGTCACTCACTACCCTACGCCACCTTCACAATCAACGCAAAGCAGCTCACCCCTCAGCAACGCAAAGCCACGAACCCACGCACTCAGCCCCGGCTTTCACCCCTAGCGTAACGCCTAGCCACACGTTTCTTATTTCACCAAAAACGTGCCCCCACTCAGCCTTCAAAAACCCTTAATTGCCGACAAAACCCAACCAACACTCCCACTGACCTGATCATCACGCCACACTGCCCTTCACCCACGCATACACAAGACACAAAACCTAAATTACCCCAAATTAACCCAGAAATTCCCCAGAAAAACAGTCAAGAAACCGCCCAAAATAGTCCCTGAAACACCCAAAACAGTAGCCTTAACACCCCCGAAATAGTGACCAAAAAATACAGAGAAAGCAGCAGCAAAACGGAGTGAAAACAGCGACTAAAACAGAAAAACAGCGAGCTAAGACGTTAATCCAGTGAACCGGAAGAGTTGTGGAGTGATAGCCCTTCCGACGGCCGTGAAACGCGAGTCCGAAAGTCGACATATAAGGTTAGACCTGAGGGTACTTTTCCTATTATTTTCATCTATCTTTTTTAATTGTTTTATTCATTTTTATCGCATGTGAGTCGTTTATTGATGCATGATTGTGGCCCTTGAATAAATGGAAAATATATGTATTGTGGAATGATGTATGTTGTGGCCCTTGGATAAAATGAAAAATGTGTCGCCTCTCGTGGTATATAGGATGGAAACCCAGACATAAATTTCATAGCCGATTCCGAATGGACGGTAGTATGATCTGTACTCGGGATACAACTCCACGTACCACTTGAGTAAACGGCGCATATTTTGTTTTATGTTGTTTTGATTTGTTTTTTATTATTCGCTACTTGATTTCCGCATGTTATTTGTTTATGTAATGATGAGATAAAGTGCATAGGCTTAGTAAGTGGGATTAAAGATCCTCTAAGTCAATGGGTTAAAATCCTTTACCACGATGCTTTGCCGCGCCGGATGATGTTTATTTGGTTGAATGTGAGATGTGTTCAATCGGGTATACGAAGTCCGATATTGTTGTTTCTTTTATTTCGTATATGCATTGTGTCATTAGCGCATGGGCTTAGTCAGTGCGATTAAAGGTCCTCTATTTCGAGGGGTTAAAATCCTTTACCACGATGCTTTGCCGCGCCGGATGATGTATATTCGGTTGAATGTGAGATGTGTTCAATCGGGTATCCGAAGTCCGATATTGTTACATTTATTTTTATATGCATTATGTTATTAGCGCATGAGCTTAGTAAGTTGGATTAAAGGTCCTCCGTTTCGAGGGGTTAAAGAACCTTTACTGCGATGCTTTGCCGCGCCGGATGATGTATATTCGGTTGGATGTAAAATGTGTTCAATCGGGTATACGAAGTTCGATATGGTTTTCTTTATTTTTATATGCATTATGATGTGATGCGCATAGGCTTAGTAAGTTGGATTAAAGGTCCTCTATTTCGAGGGGTTAAAGAACCTTTACCACGATACTTCGCCGCGCCTCTCATTTCGTTATTCGTTTTTCTTTGTATGTCATCTTCTTGCATAATCATGCATCATGTTGCATTGCGCATGGGCTTAGTAAGTAGGATTAAAGGTCCTCAATTTGGAGGGATAAAAAGCCTACGGTCTACCTTTACCACGATATTTTGCCGCGCCTTTTAGCCCGTTATTATTGATTAGGTGTCATATATTCATCTGTTCACGCATGTGTCATGTTGTTTACTGCATTTTGGATGTCACTGCTGTAATCCCGTTCGAATGCGTTTCAGAACGTCGCACGAATGCATGTTTTCTGTCTGGTCTCATTTGAACTCGTTTACGAATGCTCCTCGAACGCGAACTTTCTGTTTACCGTTCGAACGCATTTTCAGACGCTACTCGAACGTGCACGCATTTTCTTAGTTTTATCATGCATCAGGTCTGGTTCCGTTCGAACGCGTTCTCGAACACTATACGAACAAGAACCTTTTGTTTACTGTTCGAACACGTTTTCAAACGCTACACGAACGCGCATACACTGAATTGAGTCATTTTCATCACATGTCATGCATAATTGTTTCTTAGGTGATTCCTCTTGTATCATGTAATCAATCATACTATTTGTATCCCTGTATTTATCTATGTGATGTGTTCATAAGATGGTATTCAAGCATGATTAGGTCATTAGTTTGTTACTTGGTTCTTAGGCATGATTTAGCCTATTTGGTTGTTCATTTTCAAGCATGATTAGTCATTTGTTTTGCGTTTGGAATTTGCATTATGTTTAGGTTGTTCTTTGTTTTCCGCATTATATGATCGAAACATGTTCTTGAGATTGCCGTGTGTTATTGCATGTTTGCCGTTAGGATGATTACTTTCATGCATGTGAACTTAAAAATAGAATACTCCTTGGAAATAAATGTTGCTTAGGCTTGGTTAAATTATTGCACAAATCATTTCATTACAAGCGGCATAAGTAAGGGACCATTCTGAACCCAACGGTTTGAGGTTTTCCCTTGCGAATGGTGAGTACGGCCTTAAATCTTTATCCCGGTTCACACCGGGTGGCGACTCCATTATTCTCCGGTTTAGTTCCCCCGCGGGCTACTCCGTACTCCCAACCGGGCCGCGAGCCCGGAACAGCATGTGTCGCCCAGTTCCTGTGTCCCACAGTCTGGCGACTCCACTGGGGATAGAGAATCGGCCCTGAAATAATGTCTTGTGATATTATGATTTGTGCTTTAATTAAACATGTCTACATTGGGAAAAATGAGGGTTTGATCAAAGGCACTTTTAAGGCTGGGTAATGGTTTGGTGTCTTCATTCATTCACTACCTTTCTATAAGGAAACGCTGTGAAGGCACCTAGATAATCATGACCATTGGCCTGTTGTGACAGACTAATCTGGAGGACTTGTTGCTTATTCCTGTCACCAAGCGATAAGAGCCTAAGAGGCTTGGGTATTTAAGAGAGTTCGCTCCACCCTCCCTATGGGGAATCTGCAACAAGAAATCCATTCGACAGTTAGTCAACGCTATGACTTGTTGGCACATACTTTAGGGTATAAAAAAGGTGCGCTCACTTGGTCGCTAGAACCTTTGAGTGGGGAGACCTAGTTGTGGGCAATCATTTGCCAGCGAGAGTCTTTGTCTATACTCCCACGAACCCACGCGTAGAACGAGGTTGTATGGCCTATAGCAACTATTTCCTTGTGCTTGTGGACCATCACCATTTGGACACAGTTGGGCTTATTGTCAGAAATACGAACTTGTTGGGCCATTTAAACTGGGGCGAGTTCGTATCCTATGACAATTAGGCCCAAAGCTTCTAAATGTTGATGGGCCACCTTGTAGAATTTATTGTTTTAATGCTTGAATTATCTCTATGTGCTTGTGCTTGTGGACCACTATCATTTGGAGGTAGTTGGACTTGTCAGAAATGCGAACTTGTTAGGCAATTTAAACTGGGACGAGTTCGTATCCTATGACAATTAGGCCCAAAGCTTCTGAAATGTTGATGGGCCATTATTGTTTTATGCTTGAATTATCTTTTTATGCTTGTATTTGGGACCATTGTCATTTGGACCTAGTTGGACTTCTTGTCAGAAATGCGAACTTGTTGGGCCATTTAAACTGGGACGAGTTCGTATCCTATGACAATTGGGCCAAAAGTTTAAAATGATAATGGGCAAATTAGTGCAAATTCTTTTATAAGCTTATTTATTTCATACATCGCATACATGACATGCACTCATACATACACTCATCATGCTAACCCCTTGTGTTCTAAAAAGCCATCACAGATACCCGTTGGGTTGAGGGAAGACTTGTCAGAAGACCATCAGCCAACATGAGTGAGTCAGCCAACGAGGGATCCCGCCTGGATTAATTGGAGACCAAAGTAACAGGAATTATTGAGATATTGCAAGTTCTGACTAATGTTGTGGCCAGTTTGACCGTACTCTGTATAGCCGATAACAGAGAGATGTACAATCAGAATGGAAAGATCTTCGGGGAACCTTTGGAGACCAAACTCCCTCCTTCTGAGATCGTCCCTATCAGGGACAAGCAATTCTCCAATTTAGGTAGACCTTTGTCAAAGGTGTTTGAAGAGCTGAAAAGGCAATGATTCCTAAGTCCTTTGAAACCTAAACCACTTCCAAACCCTGTACCACGCTACCTTAAGCTAAACCTTTACTGTCACTACCACCGGCAAAGAGGCCACGAAACTGACAAATGCTCCCGCCTTAGGCATGAGATCTAGGACCTCATCGACTCCCATAAAATACCAGACCCGGAAAAAGAACAAGCCAACACACACAGAAAACCGCCACCTACCCAGATTATTGACTCCGGCCTACCCGAAAATCTTGTCTTCCAAACCCACAACTACCAAACTTCTTGCATGGGGATACAGAGCAACAATGGTAAAAGTGAAATAAAGCAGAGGGAGGATCTTTGGGAAAATTTCTCAGACAGTGATGAGACGGAGGTTGCAAGAGGGAGAAGTGAATGGGAAGAAGAACTACTGTAGCTGGAGAAATTGATGGTCGAAGGAAATAAGAAAGCAAGGGAAAATAAAGTTGCAGTTTATGGAGATGTTTGTCTCTCAGATCTTATTCAGTTGTGATCCAACATTTATTAATAGAGACATTGATTTTGTCTATTTGTTCGAACCTTTTCTTAATGATAATAAAGACGTTCATTTCCCGTACTCGCTTGAATATGCAACATGAGTATATTTGACAAAAGCATTCAACCTTGGTACTATGATACACAACGATGCTTAGAACACGGGGAATCCTCAGAAGAAGCAAACAGAAAGATAAGATAGTCATTCAGAAACTGGGGAACGGGGACATTGAGGCTGTCAGACTTGGAAGGGAATGAGTTCACCGAGCCGATCAATGTTGACAAATTGAAGCTGTATTTTACCTGAGACCGAGCAGTCACCAAGAGAATTGGCAGAACACCTAACCCGATGGGATGGGAACATTCACGCATACATGCATAGACGTAACACATTTTGCACCATTTTGTGTTTGTTTTGTTTTGTTTTGCGTTCACAGGTTTTGAAGAAGAAAAGAGAAAGCGGAAAAGACAAGCCATTCAGAAACAACGAAAGCACAATATCGGATTCGGGTAATAATCCTAGGGCTGAGGCCCATGTTGGTGACAGATGCGGGTAGTAATCTGAGGGTTGAGGCCCACATTGGTGCTAGTTTTGGGGATGAGTCCCAGGGCTTAGGCCCATATAAGTTTGAGTTTCGGGAATGGATCTCAAGGGGCGAAGCCCACATTATCAGAAGATGACGAAATAATTCTTTGGAATGAGTGAAAAAAAATGAGAGAGAAAAAATGAGAGAGAGAAATCTTTGATAGTTAGACATATGTCCGGTGATGACATTGTTTACTGTAGGGAGAAGCTTTAGAAACGATAAGTGCGAGACGTGCTCTCATCCGGTATTCTGAATGGATTGATCTCAGCCGGACTCGCGAGCACTTGATTACGGGACTCAACATTGGAAACTTGAGTGGTTGGCAAGATGACTAGCCGAATGGATGATGGATCGGTGAATGACCGTTTGCCTGGATGTCCACCCTGGTTTACTTATGCTACGATATATGATATGATTGGGAACAAAGAAAGTCTCTGAAAAGAAAAGAAAAAGAGACCGCCTATAACCGATAAGCGTGAAGCTACCCATGGGCGAGTATTAGGACCACCATGAGGAGAAATGCTACCTTAAAGGGTAGGTGTGTAAAAAAAATGAAAAGAATGAAAAGAAAGAGACAAGAAAAGAGAAGAAGACCATATTATGTTGAGTATGACAAAGTAATCACATAGTGTGATCAAGACATCCAGTTTGGTTAGACCCACCGATCCGATTCTCCGAAACGAAATCATCGAGTTAGTTCACTTAATGAATAAACTGCAAAAGAGCCCTGGCACACACACACTAGGAGTCTAGTTCAGATCACCTATTCAGAGGATCGGAGTTGAGTGTATCAAGTACTTTGAAAGTTCTCAGGTTTCGATGCGAAAGCATTCGTTGAGGACGAAAATATGTCTAGCTATCAGGATTATCTAATGAGAGGCAATTTAATATATTGAAATGACATATTAGCATCAGCATCAGTCTTGCCGGGTATGACACTCTTGGGGCGAAGCCCACATTATCATTATTAGTCTGGTCGAGTATGGCACTCTGGGGGCGAGGCCCATTTCAGTATCAGTTTGCGACGAGGCCCACATCAGTATCAGCACGGGGGCGAGGCCCATATCAGTATCAGTATGGGCTAGGCCCATATCAGTATCAATTTTGGGGGCAAGGCCTATATCAGTAACAGTTCGGGGGCGAGGCCCATATCGTTATCAGTATCAGTCTTGCCGGGTATGGCACTCTGGGGGCGGGGCCCACATCCTTATCAGAATCAGTCCTGCTTGGTATGACACTCTAAGGGCGAGGCCCGCATCACATCAGTATCAGTCTGGGGCGAGACCCACATCAGTATCAGTATGCGGGCGAGGCCCACTTCAATATCAGTCTGCGAGCGAGGCCCATATCAGTACCGGCTTGGGGCGAGGCCCACATCTACATCAGTATCAGTTTTTGGGGATGAGTCACAGGGTCGAGGCCCACATCAACATTAGTTTCAGGGATGAGTCTCAGGGTCGAGGCTTACGTCATCATCAATATTAGTTGCGGGGATGAGTCTCAGGGCCGAGGCCTACGTCATCATCAATATCAATTATAGGGATGAGTCCCAGGGTCGAGGGCCACATCAGTATCGGTTTCAGGGATGAGTCTCAGGGCCGAGGCCTACGTCATCATCAGTATCAGTTTTGGGGATGAGTCTCAGGGTCGAGGCCCACAACAGCATCAACATCAGTTTAGGAATGAGTCCCAGGGTCGAGGCCCGCAGCAGCATCAGTATCAGTTTTAGGGATGAGTCCCAGGGTCGAGACCCACATCAGCATCAGTAGCAGTTTGGAGATGCGTCACAGGGTTGTAACCCACTTCATCAGTATCAACAGTTTTGGGGATGCGTCTCAGGGTTGTACCCACTTCTTCAGCATCAACAGTTTTGGGGATGCGTCCCAGGGTCGAAGCCCACATCATATCGGTAGTTTTGGGGATGCGTCCTAGGGTTGTAACCCACTTCATCAGTATTAGCGGTTTTGGGGATGCGTCCCAGGGTTGTAACCCACTTCTTCAGTATCAGTAATTTTGGGGATGCGTCCAAGGTTGTAAACCCATATCATCATCAGTTTTTGGGATGCGTCCCAGGGTCGAGGCCCATTTTGGAAACATTATCGGGATGTGTCCCAGGGCCGTGAGCCCCCGTTGTCGGTTGCAGTTATCGGGATGCGTCCCAAGGCCGTTGGCCCCCTGCACCCTTAGTTTCGGGGATGCGTCCCAGGGAAGAGGCCCATTTTGGCAACGTTATCGGGATGCGTCCCAGGGCCATGAGCCCCCATTGTCTGTTTTAGTTATCGGGATGCGTCCCAGGGCCTTTGGCCCCCTGCACCTTTAGTTTTTGGGATGGTCCCACGGTCGAGGCCCATTGTTTCAGCGATATTGGGATGCGTCCCAGGGTCAAGGCCCCCGTTGTTGGTGGCAGTTATTGAGATGCGTCCCAGAATCGAGGACCACTGCATCATCAGCTCAGCGGAGGAGCAGCAGGCAAGTCAGGTGGCAGCTGGCGAGCCAGGTAAGTAAAAAAAATATATTGCATAACTTTGGTAGGATTGCTCTTATCACACACTGCACAAGTCACTGTAGGCACTGCATTTTTGCATGTAAGTCCCTATGATGAGTCTCATTTAGAGGCACTACCTTTTAAGTCGCGGAAGTCGGGGGAAACGGACGTCGGAAGGGAAAAGTCAGAAAATTGGTATTTGTTGGATTTTAGTTCGCTTGTTTCGCTTCGGGTTCGCATGTTGGACCTTGTTTTAAAACACACCCTTAGCCCAAACCCCATAAGATACACACCAAGCCCATCACACCCAAGCCCAATCCAAGAATAATTAAAACATTTAAAATAAATATCACAAATTAAATTGAAATTAAATTATAACCAATTAAATTAAATTAATAATCTAATTAAATCTAATACCAAATTTAAATAAATCACTTCCTAAAATAAAATAAATCACTCCCCTAATTTAAGAAATCCCCCACCAAAATTACATAATTTATTTCCCTTTTAAAAATTAATTAAATGCACCCTTTTTTGGCTTGATTCTTTCCTTATTCAAAACCATGCAAACCCTAATTTATTCTCTCTCTATATATAAACAACAACAAATCCTCACGCCTCTGGCCCCTAAAAAAAACTAAACCTAAACAAACCTTCGTCCTCTCTTCTCCTCAACAAACATCAGCCTTCCCCACACTGCCTCAAAACCTAGCCCACGCCACACACTGACCAGCATCACGCCACAGCCTTCACTACCCTTGCAAATACTCCTCACGTCACCAGCCCTATAGCGCAACATGTAACTGCCCTCACCCTCACGTTCATCAACACACCCTACCACTCCACGCCTCAAGCCTCCATCCATTGCCTTTGCTCCACGCCATACTTCACGCATAAACCATTAACCTGACTCAAAGCCTTCACTTCACTCCCAAAGTCACTCACTACCCTACGCCACCTTCACAATCAACGCAGAGAAGCTCACCCCTCAGCAACGCAAAGCCACGAACCCACGCACCCAGCCCCTGCCTTCACCCCTAGCGTAATGCCTAGCCACACGTCTCTTATTTCACCAAAAATGTGCCCTCACTCAGCCTTTAAACAACCCTTAATTGCCCACAAATCCCAACCAACATGCCCACTGACCTGATCATCACGCCACACTGCCCTTCACCAACGTATACACAAGACACAAAACCTAAATTACCCCGAATTAACCCAGAAAATGCCCAGTAAAACAGTCCAGAAACCGCCTAAAATAGTCCCCGAAACACCCAAAATAGTAGCCTTAACACACCCGAAACAGTGACCAAAAAATACAGAGAAAGCAACAGTAAAACGGAGTGAAAACAGCGCAAAACAGCAAAACCAGCAAGCTAAACGAAACAACATAAGAACCAGTGAACCGGAAGAGTTGCGGAGTGATAGCCTTCCGACGGCCGTGAAACGCGAGTCCGAAAGTCGACATAAAAGGTTAGACCTGAGGTACTTTTCCTATTATTTCCATCTATCTTTTTAATTGTTTTATTCATTTTTATCGCATGTGAGTCGTTTATTGATGCATGATTGTGGCCCTTGAATAAATGGAAGATATATGTATTGTGGAATGATACATGTTGTGGCCCTTGGATAAAATGAAAAATGTGTCGCCTCTCGTGGTATATAGGATGGAAACCCAGACATAAATTTCATAGCCGATTCCGAATGGACGGTAGTATGATCTGTACTCGGGATACAACTCCACGTACTACTTGAGTAAACGGTGCATATTTTGTTTTATGTTATTTTTATTTGTTTATTATTCGCTACTTGATTTCCGCATGTTATTTGTTTATGTAATGATGAGATAAAGCGCATAGGCTTAGTAAGTGGGATTAAAGGTCCTCTAAGTCAAGGGTTAAAATCCTTTACCACGATGCTTTGCCGCGCCGGATGATGTATATTCGGTTGAATGTGAGATGTGTTCAATCGGGTATCCGAAGTCCGATATTGTTACATTTATTTTTATATGCATTATGTTATTAGCGCATGGGCTTAGTAAGTTGGATTAAAGGTCCTCCATTTCGAGGGGTTAAAGAACCTTTACCGCGATGCTTTGCCGCGCCAGATGATGTATATTCGGTTGGATGTAAAATGTGTTCAATTGGGCATACGAAATTCGATATGGTTTCTTTATTTTTATATGCATTATGATGTGATGCGCATGGGCTTAGTAAGTTGGATTAAAGGTCCTCCATTTCGAGGGGTTAAAGAACCTTTACCACGATACTTCGCCGCGCCTCTCATTTCGTTATTCGTTTTCTTTGTATGTCATCTTCTTGCATAATCATGCATCATGTTGCATTGCGCATGGGCTTAGTAAGTCGGATTAAAGGTCCTCCATTTGGAGGGATAAAAAGCCTACGTCTACCTTTACTACGATATTTTGCCGTGCCTTTTAGCCCGTTATTATTGATTAGGTGTCATCTATTCATCCATTCACGCATGTGTCATGTTGTTTACTACATTTTGGAGGTCACTGCTGTAATCCCGTTCGAACGCGTTTCAGAACGCCACACGAATGCATGTTTTCTGTATGGTCTCGTTCGAACACGTTACGAAGGCTACTCGAACGCGAACTTTCTATTTACCGTTCGAACACGTTTTCAGACGCTACTCGAACGCGCACGTATTTTCTTAGTTTTATCATGCATCAGGTCTGGCTCCGTTAGAACGCGTTCTCGAACGCTATATGAACGAGAAGCTTCTATTTACCGTTCGAACGCGTTTTCAAACGCTACACGAACGCGCATACACTGAATTGAGTCATTTTCATCACATGTCATGCATAATTATTTATTAGGTGATTCCTCTTGTATCATGTAATCAATCATACTATTTGTATCCCTGTATTTATCTATGTGATGTGTTCATGAGATGGTATTCAAGCATGATTAGGTCATTAGTATGTTACTTGGTTCTTAGGCATGATTTAGCCTATTTGGTTGTTTATTTTCAAGCATGATTAGTTATTTGTTTTGCGTTTGGAATTTGCATTATGTTTAGGTTGTTTTTGTTTTCCGCATTATATGATCGAAACATGTTCATGAAATTGCCGTGTGCTATTGCATGTTTGCCGTTAGGATGATTACTTTCATGCATATGAACTTAAAAAATAGAATACTCCTTGGAAATAAATGTTGCTTAGGCTTGGTTAAATTATTGCACAAATCATTTCATTACAAGTGGCATAAGTAAGGGACCATTCCGAACCAACGGTTTGAGGTCTTCCCTTGCGAGGGGTGAGTGCGGCCTTAAATCTTTATCCTGGTTCACACCGGGTGGCGACTCCATTATTCTCCTATTTAGTTCCCCCGTGGGCTACTCCGTACTCCCATCCGAGCCGCGAGCCCGGAACAGCATGTGTCGCCCAGTTCCTGTGTCCCACAGTGTATTTGATTGATAAGTAAAAGACATGAAGATTGTTAAACGCTATGGTATGAGAACTCGAAGTAATACGTATGAATATATGTTTGATGTATATACGTATGTATACCAGATGATAAACAATGTTTGACATGTATGTGCTTGTGTATGTGAGATCGTGTGATAAAATTATGCCATGTGTATGTATGATGTGTGTATGTTGATTGGTTGATAGTCCCGCGGGTGTAGAAGTCAAACTGGTTAGAAATCCGTTCGAACGGAATTCATGTCGTACCTATTCTAAACTAGGTAATGAGTCTCGTACGAGCATTGTGTGCGTAAGCCAGCCATATGTTTGTATTATTTGACAATGTGTTCTCTGGTGTATTGATTGTTATGTGTGCTTTGTGGTTGGCTACATGATGATTGCATGTATGTCTGTGTGTATGATAGAACTCGTAAAATATACAGATTTGTATGCTTATGTGAAATGAATGAATTAATTTGAAAACTAATATGAGCATTGGATGTTATAACACATGTTTGTTAAGTTGTATTGGAACGTATGTATATGTTTAAGAACTCTAAAATTGTAATTGCATGTATATAAGAAAAGTGTACTACAATATGTACGAGTGCATATGATTCCCAAATTTTAAGCTATTGTAAGGTTACCGTATTTGAAGAAAGATAAAAGAGGTTTGTTTTGGTATGGAAGAAAGTTTATTTGGTTTACCGAATTGATGGTATTTCATAGATGTGCATTCGTAATAAAGTTTAAGAATGTGACTTCAAGTTTCTTGTGATTGGAATGGTTTCCATGTAAAATGGCATATTGTATGATTGGGATATTTGGTTAATAGCTTGGTGTATATGTGAATATGTAGACATGAGAATTTGACATAGGTTAAGCATAAAAGATAATAATAATAAGGTAATAAATCGAACTTGTAATAATTTAGTAAATTTGATAAAACTGTTGGTATGTTTGATTTGTTGTTTGTAATACTAGCATGGTTACTTACTGAGTTTTAATAAGTCACACCAAACCAGTTGCTAGTTTTGCAGGTTGGCTACCATATGGGTCAACCACTCCAACCTTGAAGTCATGTTCGATACGTGGATCACCCAAGCGGCAGTCACCCCTTGCAAGTGTCATGGGAAAAGTTTTAGAAGATTATGATATCTGATTTATTGTTTTATTTATCGTACTGAGCACATGGTTTGTATTAATAAATTAAAGTTTTGATTGTTTATGATATGGTGGGCACATAGCCCTTGAGTGTTGATAGATAGTGTGGGCGGAGCCCTTAAGATATGATTTTGATGAGATTTGTGTGGACCTGAGGTCTTTTATTGGTTTTGGAGTATTCTTGGATTGCCTTTGATGCTGGACTGCCGATCCAGTTGTCAAGTTTTAGGATACATCATGTCGAATTTTCGGTGAATTAAGAGGCTTGTGGAGATGAGTTAATATTGTCTCCTGCTAAGGGTGGCAGTTTACCGGCTCGGCCTGGCCCGGCGGGCTTTGGCCCGGCCCGTGGTGGAAAAAGCCCGGGCCGGGCCTAAAATGAAAGCCTGACTCGGGCCCGGGCCCGGGCCAGGCTTTCCTATTTGGCCCGGGCCAAAATTTAAAAAAAAAAAAAAAACATAAATATATATATTTTTTAATATGTTTATATCATTTTTATTTATTTTAGCATTTAATTGTTAATTTATCAATGAAACTTGTGATTTATTTATAAATTGTGTTTGTATATAGTGTAAATATATTTTATATTTATATATTTTAAATTTTAAAAATTTTTTTTTTAAATTCGGGCCCGAGCCCGGCCCGGCCCGAAGACACCCGGGCCGGGCTTTTCCCGGGCCCGAGCTTTTTTTTTGTTGGCCGGGCTTGGGCCGGGCTTGCAAAAGCCCGGCCCATTGCCACCCTTATCTCTGCCAGTAGCATCTTGTCTCTGGTGGGTGTTACACTTGACATCCGATTTACGATTGTAAAAACTAAACAATATCTTATCGTAGAAACTTATAACTTTACCAAATCAATCTAATGGTATTGAGTGAAAATGAAAATTAGTATCACTGTTAGAATGTATAACAATAATTTGTAATTGAGTTAAGTAATATTTTAATGAACTCAATTATAATCATATTTTACCTAAGTCACATTGAACTCAATCATAGTTATATTTTACCTTAGTCACATTGAGTTCAATAAAAAAAAACATGCACATTTTACCTAAATCACATTTTACCTAATACATTAATTTAATTTAAAGTTAAATTGATCTCAGTCATAATCACATTGAACTCAATCATAGTTACATTGTTTACCCTCAGTCACATTGATGACTGAAAGTTATATGTGTATGTCTCATTCACCTTACTAAATTAGTCGTATTATTTACCCTTAATCATATTATTGGCCATCGGTCATATTGATGACTGACAGTTGAGCTAAGTTATAGTCATATCAATCTTAGTTACAATCATATTGCGCTTAATTACATCTCATTTATCTCGGTCACATTGGTGCTGAAAATTATTTTGTTTATTTAAAATTATATTGTTTTATTTAAATTGTGTTTGTCGACTATGATTTTTTTACTCGTAATCACACTATAATAATCACATGAGTTTGTACGTGTCTCTTTGTGAATCAATATTCTTTCACAAGTAATTCTTTGATGCAACGGAGGCACGAGCGAAGTGGTATCACCAACATTAGTAAATGACATGTATGATTTAATATCCATTTTTTAGTATTTTTTAATATATTTAGCACGCGTGATAATGAATTATTAGATTGTTACACGGATGACGTGATACCTCCGTTGTATTGGAGATTTTCTATTCATTCACATATACCCCATATCTGCACCACAGTCACATATTAAGATGTGAGACTTCTATTCCATATATAGGGAAACAGTATAATTCTTCATTGATTTTTCTCTATAGGCTACAGCTAAGCTAAACAAGTTTGCAATGGCTAATTTTGCTTTCCATTAAATATAATTAAAAAAAAAAAAAGGTTCAAAATTTTTGTGAGTGGGAGATTAATTCAACTTTAGAAATTTCAAAGTCAAATAACCTTATTTCCATTCGATTTACATCTGTATAAAAAACATCAACACAAACTGCATAAGAGTAAAAAAGGAAAGCAAATCTTAAATTAGTTAGACAATAACTAAACATGAGAAAAATCTAAAAATATACGATTAAATAAAACTTAATTAAAAAGTTTAGGTTTATAATAATAAGTGAAAAAAAAAAAGTTGACATTTTATTTTATTAAATGAAAGAGTATGACTGGTGTTTTCATATAATATAGTGAGGACGATTTCAGAAGCGCATGTCCAAACATGATATTGATATCAATTCCTTATATTTTAAAAATATATATTAAAATATTTAATCCACCAATATTACATAAAAAAAAAAAAAAACATACTTTTCTTTAGTTTCAGGATCTGAGATAATGTCCATTCAAAATTTCAAATGGTCTTTAGTTTTCTCCAAGGCACATATTGCAAATTAACAACTTATATAAACAGAACATGCAACTCACCAGCACGATGAATAGAAAGAAACATTCAGTCATCTATTTGATGTATTTTCTCTTGCAAATACTACAGAGTCAGTCTCAATACTGCAAAGAAAATTTTGAGTGTATACAAAAAGCATAGTTGTATTGTAGAAAGATGAACACTAGAGACTAGAATTTCCACCCTTTTCATTGAGATTGCGATCAAGAATTTCAACAGATTAGTCTGATAATTCTGCTAGCTAGTAGTTACCATGTTGGTATGACCCTTCTACCAAAAATTAAATTCTTGAGACTCTTGAGGACACCATTATGTCCACCCAAGTCATAGAATCGTACAAACAGGTATGGCACTTGATAGCTGCATTACCTCTAAGCTCTTCTATAAATAAGCAAATAAGTCGTAGTTTAAAACATGCATGGTATTAACCATATAAGCACAAACATACTCAAGCAGAACTGTGTTCTAGCGTTTACACTTGTTCAAGTAACTGTGTCCAAACATCCTCAAGTAGAGACGACTAAGTAGCCACACTGATAAGGAACCCCCGGATAATACTACATCAAATTCAACGGACAAGGGAAATCTGGCATAATCTATGGCCACTTCAATCTTTAAGTCTTTTCACAAGAGAAGCTCAGGTTACTCAATCCATCCAGATTGTATACTAATCAAGTAAGTAATCCTTCATATTTTATATAACAGAACGAAAATGATCAATTTAACTTCGTTTACTATACCAAAATGACTATCTAAAACAACTTTTTCCTAATCACATCATTTTCACGTTGATGCAAGTGCCACCAACAGATCATCTTCTGCAATTCAAAAAATGACTGATAAAAATCCAGTTCCATAGATTTTACAAAGCTCCTCAAGACTAAATAAAAAATTTTGGCTTCAACTTCACCAATAAGGTGAAAAACCAAAACCCCCAAATATGTGTTCGCCACCCAATTCCCAACTGCACTTATAGGCTCTTTGCAAGCCTTACAACAGTTGGAAAGAATCACCAAGGAGATAGAAAATCCAAGCGGAACTAGAAATGTAACATATTAGAGAAAACACACAGATTATCACATTTATAATTAATCTCTGGCACTATTTGGAAACCTGCCAACTAAAACCAGATAGAAAAAGATATATGAAAATCAAGATGTCATAGACTAATCTTCATAAAACCTAACTACTTTTAAAATAATCTCAAAAAACTCATTAGGAAACTAAAACTTGATACAACTAATAAATAAAAAAACTGAAACAGATATGGATCTGCATTTACAACATTGCGGCCGCATTGCTCAACAAGATGTAATTAAACCTTAGTCAATCTTCACACAAATCTTATTATTTCATTAGCTATCATGAATTCTGATTCAAATCTCACACAATAGCTTTTAGCCTAATAATAAGTTTAGTTTATATATCCTCCAAAAATACTACTAGTGAGCCACTATGCAATAAGCCAATAAAACATAAAATAACTCCCTGCTGATACATTAGAAAATCACACTACCCCAGGTTCTGCAACCACAAAAACCATAGGATAAATAAACTTTTCTAAATTCATATATTAAAAAAATAGCAACAATAAAGGATTTTTTTTTTCAGCGTGACACATTATCGTAGAATCAAGAACAAATCCCAAGGAATCAGATTTCATATGAGTGAAACAAAGACCTGGAACAGAGATGTAATGTCAGCAAATCAAAGTGGAAAAGAAAAAATTAAAACAACATTAAAACTTATGGAGCCCAGCTAAATCTTTAATTCTTCTTTTCACCTTCCACTTTCTTCTTAGCTGTAGCCTGCGAGTACAGGAAAGTTCCAAATATTGCAATTGCAGATCCAAGTGCATTCAAAGGCCTAACTGGATTCCTAAACACAAAAACAGTTGCCACAATAACCACCACTCTCTTCATTGTATTCCCAACAGAAAATGTCAATGGACTGATATCATCAAGTGCCTGATAAGATGATTGATTATATAGGTGGTAAAATATTCCAGATAGCAACACCCATATATAAAATGTAGACGGTTTGCCAACAGCCGCAATGGCATTGTGATAACCTTGAACCCATTGAGACCCTTCAACAAAAATAGCAACCGGAAACAGATAAAACAATGAGATTATAGTGATCCAACCATACAAATTCAATCCATTAACTTCCTTGAAATCCTGCAAACTTTTCTTTGAATATATGTTCCTTAAAACAAAACCAACATTGCTAATCATAGCACCCCACAAGCCTCCAAAATTGAAGGAAACTTCAGTGACTGCAGCTAGAGAACAACCAAGAACAATGGGAAGAATTGAGAGCCAGACCTTCAATGGATATGCATCTCCGAGAAATGAAGAAAACATAACAGAGAAAACAGGCTCAGCTGATTTGATCACATGAGTAAAAGACACAGCAACCTTAGAGAATGACACACAAGCTGATATGTGACCTATTGTGTGAAACAATGCTGGTCCAAGAAGAGCAATAATGAAAGGTTTTGAAATCTTTGGACAAGGTTGCAACTTCAAAGACCATAAAACTAACATCCAAATTGATCCAGCAAATAACTGAAATGATGCCAAAAGCCAAGGGAATGGAAAAACATTCAATGCCTTCTTGTTATAGATATTAAAAACAATGTTTTGAAAGTACCAGAGACCAAAGACAAGTCCAAGCTTCAGAGTCTTGTTGGGTTTTGAAACTTCAGTTGTTTCTCCTTCAGGATTTGATTCAGCTGCGGCTTTTGCGACGAAAGATCTCGACTTTGAAGAAGAAACCCCAGTAGAAAATCCAAGTGGGTATCCATGGATTCTGCCAAAGTTTGAAACTCTGCTGCAAGGAGAGGTGGGTTTGTTGAGAAAAGCACAAGGGTAGTTCAAGTTTCGCTGGTTTTGGGCTCTTGTGAGGAGATTTGGATTGGTAAATGAAGAAGCATTAATGGGGTTGGATTTGATGAAAGCGACAGGAGAAGGTGATGGAATAAGATTCAAAGTAAGCATTTGTTACCGCTTTTTAGGTTACGAGAACAGAGTGATAAAAGATTAAAGAGAGATTCTGCAAGTTAAAAAGCAAATGGGCTTTGATTCCTTTGAATGAAGATCGAAGAAGAGAGAGACTTTTTCAGTGGCCTTTTTTTTTTTTGGTATTATTTTAAAATAGATGCAAAACAATTAACGAATCGGATTTATATCGAATCCTAAAGGAATCGAAATAAAATGTGATAGATTCATATTCGATTCATTTATTAAATGAAACCTGATATCAAGATTCGTATTCGATTCGTTTATTAAATTAATCGAATATGAATATTCGTTTAATAATATTATTATTTAATAACATAAATTACCATAATTTATTTATATTAATTCTTTATAAATATATACATATGAAATACGTAATTAATATATTTACTATAAATACCTCACCAAATATCGATAATTTTTTTTTTATGGTAATTAGCCATAATTTCTCGAATCTTGATTAAGAAATAATAATAACTAGTAAGAGAAAATAATAAAACGAATGCTAAATGAATCAATGAGCTTAAATTCGTATTTGATTCGTTTGATAAATGAATTGAATCAAATTGACATATTTATTAAACAAATCCATTTTTTCAAACTGATTTTCGCTTCAAAGCGAATCGAATCGAAAGAATGAATAAATTTTAACCCAAATTGCCACCCCTAGGATACATATCCAGTGCTGAGATCAGCTTTAAGGATTTGGCGATTTGCTTACAAGTGTAATACTTCTTAATTAATGGTCAAGATTTATTTCCATTATTTGTTTTTATTTTTTGTAAAGAAATAATGACTTGCTAACTCCGAAATTTCAGAGAGGTTGTTTGGTATTGTGATTTGATCTATAGTGATATAATAAAATTATGTTTAGATTAAAATACAGTTTTTAAGTGTTTGGTTAATGATGAGAATTTACGATTACTAATCATGATTTCTTTCAAAAATTTAGTTTTGTAAAAGCTAAAATTTTTAGTTTTTTCCTACCATCAAAATATTAAAAAAAACGCACCGTAATTATTCTTTTAGCATAAATCAAAAATTTATAATACCGTTTTTAAATTACCGTTTTTTCACCATATTTTTTTTATCACAACATCAAACATAGCATGAATCATTTCCGTCTTGAAATATTAAAATATGAATTTGCTTCCAACACTTTTTTTTTTATCTTTTTTCGTTAACTACCCTCTCAAAGTGCATGAAAAATTATCCCACATTGCTGGCAGATAATCTTTTAAGTTAATATTAAAGTTCTTATTAAGTTGAGTACTTTTGATTCAGCTCACCATGCTTGCCTAATATATGCATAAGCTCATTTATTCTTTAATTAAAATAGATTCTTCAACCAATTATTATCACACACTTTTTTTTAAATCGCTGGAAATCTCATCGCTAAACCATTTCTTTCGGGTTTAAGCGGAGCAGATAAAACCTCTGACTGTCTCAAGCTCTTACAAAAAACGCACTCCTTAGATTCGATTCAAGGATCTCAATGTGATATCTTGAGCCCTACATCATCAAACCATGTCCCTTAGGGACATCACACATTTCTTATTCTCTAAAACTCATCTTTCTTTTTCAATAGACTCTAGAAATAAAGATGATATACATTTTACCCCTACAAGACCTTGAAAAACACTGTCCACGTGCTTCAAGGCATTTTGTGTTAAATGATATGTAGGTAGGCTCCCTCTCCTTATAAATCACTTTTTAAGTATAAACTCTATCAATGATCTTGTAATAATTTGGTAACAAAGTCAATATCATGTCTTTTAGTTACGATTGTATGGTGCAATAGTTGACCCCGATATTGTAATATTTGGCCGAGACTAGGTAGGTTAGTGCAAAAATTAACATGCGTAGACATCGAGACTATGAAGCATGGTGAATATTGTGGTCTATTTATCCCACTTTGGTTAAGTATGAGATTGACTAGTACTTTATAAACCAGTTAATTTTTTAAAATGAGTTTTACTCGTTGATTATTAAACACAACCCCTAGACACACCCCCTAGTTGATTAACTTGCAGCTACATTCCTGCTTAAGTTCGAGGATATTGAAATCAAATTGTTGATGATGATTTTTCACCACAAGGAAGTTCAAATACCTAGGAGGGGTAGAATAAGGTTTGTACTTGGCCAAAAGAGGTTAGGGTTGGTGCTCAGAGCGCCAATCCGGACCGTATTTATGTCTGATTCATGAATACGAACATCTAATTTTTTTCAAAATATTACTTATTTATGGTTGCACCTCTTGTTTTAATATACGTATTCGATCTGATTACGATTAGATTGAAACTAAATATGGTTTAGTGATATGTATATATTAGACAAAGACCCGATAGTATATATTGCAGTACACAGTTACAAAGATAGTTTGTAATTGACATTGGGAAGTGTCACTGCTAAATGTATATTATCAAATATAGTTCCTGGTCAAAATTCACTAACACGGGTCGGTTAGTCAAATCCGTTGAGACCAGTACATGTCTATATCGAGACTTGGTCCGATGGTTTATCCCAATGAACCATGAGTCTAGGGAGACTCGTATAGACGTGTAGGTGTTATAATAGATAAACACTAAACGACTCACCGAAGATTCTTAATGGAAGGTACACCAACGTCAATAAGAATCTTCTCGGGTTGAGTAGCATAGTGGTCCTTCGACTTGAGATACCACTGTGGATGTATGAGACATCCTCCACACTTAGATGGCAGTCACGTCACCGATCTATTTAGATCAGACCTCCGCCTGTTCGTCGGGTGTGGACCGATCCTCAGGATATCCTGTGTGTGTCAAGATAGGATCCGTCAGTTTTGTGTACAGAGCATAGGTAGTCCATATATGATTAGCAATCAGTTAAATCTATGGCCATAGTATACTTCGGAAGTGAGTTCCGAATGTTATTTATAGATTGCTAATAGAAACGTCGACGAGATAATACCTATAGAGATTTGACGTTTACATCTATATCTCTGGGATTATCCGGATACTACTGACGGAAGGATTATACGTATGCAATGACCTCGACCTGTATGATTCAGCTAGTTTATCCGTGGTCGTCATAATTTATGGGTGGGTAAATTATGGACATGAAATTGGATTTTGTGACGGATATACCTGAATCTAGAGAGTCTCACTAATGAAATATACTCGTAGAGCACTATGACAACTTTTATGAATAATGGTGATTATTTATAAATCGTTTAAACGTTAAATGAAATATACATGCGAACGGGCCGAACAGTCATTTCCTAATTAATGTGTATTTGTATTTAATATATGATATTATTAAATAGACATTAATAAATTGTCAAATAAAGGTATTTGACATATATCATTAATACATGTACTTGAGATATTTAATGTAAATATAATACATATATTTGAGATATTTATATTTAATTAATTAATTAATTAATTATTTAATTGTTAAATAATTAATATAATTAAAATATAAATATCTTACCAAATGATAAAGTTAGGAAATGATTATAAGTGTTTATTGTTGACTTTATACTTAAAGGAAAAGGTTGTCAAATTGAATTTGACTTACTTGGATATTTGTTTTAATTGTTAAAATTGAAAATATCCATTTTCCTTTTTCTTTGGTATTTTCGGCCAACACCCTAAATAAATATAATTGTTATATTTTTGAGTTGCAATTGTTGACTTGGTTGAATAATTCATTAAAGTGTAATGATTTGAAATGAAAGTTGACAAGTTGAACTTAAATGAAAGTTTCAAAGCTTTACTTTTGATTTTTAGAAAATCAAGTTGCCATTCTAGAGTTGGTAAGCCACTCCTTGGTGACTTAGAATTGTTCTAGAGTTGTTTCAAAGTGGTGAGGCTAGATTGGTGAAGTATTGAATGGATTAAAGTGTTGGATTTTGTAAATTTGGCGAAATTGGACAATTTGATGAAATTGAAAAATTAGGGTTCATAACCCACTCCAAATTTGGGGATTTTCATATATGTGATGTATTATGGTATGAATATGATGCATGTAAATTTTTGGGTTGATTGGATTTGATCTTGGCATGTTTTGAACTAAAGGGACCAAAATGCAATTACTTGAAAATTTGGGGTTGTCACGACAATTAGGAAAAAATTGGGGATTTGTGTTAAATCTAATTTTGATGCATTAGATGTGTTGAAAAATATTTTAGAAATTATTTAGAATCATCCAAAATTATATTTGATAATTTTTGGGCTAAAATAATCAATTTACAAAGTTTTGGGGCAATTCGGTAATTACCAAGAAATTTGATTTCTTGTGTAATTTTTCAGAATTTGATAATTGGATAATTAAATAAATAATTTATTTAATTGATCCGAGAAAAAGTTTTGAAATCGGAAAATTTTGATTTTCCGCGGTTCCGCTGCGTTACCGATATTCCCCCTTAAAACCCCAACAATACATTTTACCCCTACAAGACCTTGAAAAACATTGTCCACGTGCTTCAAGGCATTTTGCGTTAAATGATATGTAGGTAGGCTCCCTCTCCTTATAAATCACTTTTTAAGTATAAACTCTATCAATGATCTTGTAATAATTTGGTAACAAAGTCAATATCATGTCTTTTAGTTACGATCGTATGGTGCAATAGTTGACCCCGATATTGTAATATTTGGCCGAGACTAGGTAGGTTAGTGCAAAAATTAACATGCGTAGACATCGAGACTATGAAGCATGGTGAATATTGTGGTCTATTTATCCCACTTTGGTTAAGTATGAGATTGACTAGTACTTTATAAACCAGTCAATTTTTTAAAATGATTTTTTACTCGTTGATTATTAAACACAACCCCTAGACACACCCCCTAGTTGATTAACTTGCAGCTACATTCCTGCTTAAGTTCGAGGATATTGAAATCAAATTGTTGATGATGATTTTTCACCACAAGGAAGTTCAAATACCTAGGAGGGGTGGAATAAGGTTTGTACTTGGCCAAAAGAGGATGATGAAGGTGCCGGGGCCTAGAAATGCTGAAGTCAGATAGAAAGGCCCCGACCCATTATACGGAGGAGTTCTCCCGATGGCAAAGCCCTCTAACGATGATGCAAGTAGGCTTCTGTAGAGTGGATCAAAATGTATGAAAAGATGGAGGTCGACCTCTCTTCATTGACTGAGGGGGATGATGTAGAGGGAGAAGTTCCCGAAGGTACGGCTATAGCCAAAGTAGAGATGTGTGTCAAGCCGGTGTCGGTGAAGCTGAGGTTGAAAAGGCTGAGACTAAGGGTGGCAATGGGCCAGGCGGGCCCGAGATTTGATAAGTCCGGCCCGAGTCCGGTAATTAATTTTTTGGCCCGGGTCCGGGAAAAACCCGGCCCGAGCGTCTGCGAGGCCGGGTAGGGCTTTATCCGCCCCGATTTTTTATTAATAAAAAATTTAATTATATTTTTAATTTAATTATATATATATATAATATTTTTTAAGCACGGGCCGAGCCCGAGCCGGACCTCTACTTCGCTAGTCTGGTCCGGGATTTTTTACCCCCTGGCGAGCCAATCCGGGTCGGACCGGGCCCAAACTTTTTTTCCACTCTTAGCTGAGACTGAAGAAGGCTTCTGTAGAGTGGAGAAGGCTCTGGCCCTAGTGGAGGATGGTGCTAAGGATGATCCAACCACTGGTAGTATGGCTGCTGATGCTTCTGTTGGTGAAGTTCCTAAAGTCTATAATATAAAAGACTGATTTCTCTTATTGTTTTGTCTTTTCTTTTGTACTTAGTATTTTATACATAGACTTATTAACTGATCCAATTTAAAGCTTGTAATGAAAATTTTCAAGTGTTGAACAAATAGAAGTTTCTCATTTTGAACTTATTTGTTTCCTTTATATATGATCATGTTATTTCGAAACATGAAGTTTGTCAAAGTCTTTGCAGTTTGGACTCGATGTCGACTGAAGGCACTAACTAGGTCAATGTTGTTGAAGTTGGTGCTTGGAGCGCCAATCCAAATAATGTATTGTATATTATATTTTATTATTTATTAATAAAATAACTGCATTTTCATTTCAAACCTTATTAATGGTAATGTCATTATGCATATTAGATTGATATATATAAATATACTAAAAATGACATCGATCTTAGAATAGTCATGTAGTAATACTTGACACTAGGTGGTCCGACATTGAGATAATATTACTATTATAAACTATTCTTAAAGTAAATATTCATAGTCGTTGGTTTTAGAATACAGTCGAATTCCTATAACCTAGAAGACTAGCACATATCGTATATTGGAATTGGAGTTCCAATGGTTTAACCCGATGTACCATGAGCTTTGGAAGTTCGTATATACATGTGGATATTCGTTGGAGCGAATACTGAATGACTCACAAGTGATTCCTAATAGTTGGAAATACACACCGCCGTCAATAGGAATCTCCTCAAGTCGAGTAGCATATGTGATCTTTTGACTATAGGATAACATTGATTTTGTGTGTGATCCTTTACGTTTTGGTGCCATATATGTTAGAGACATTACATGGTCTAACCGCTAGATGCTCATTGGCTATGGACTGATGCACTCGTTAATCAAGTGTGTATCAAGATATGATCTGTCGGCCCGTATGTGTCCCATAAGAGGCTTAAGTATCCATGTGAGTAAGTCACGATTCTTAAGACTTTGGCCAAAGCCGATCATATATGGTGGATCGCATATATCAAAAATGATTTATGATTAGTTGTAAAGAAACATGGACATGTCAACATAAGATGTGCGCCTCGGAAACTTGACGGGAAAATCTATGTTTCCTAAGCACAACTCGGATAGCCTACGACAAAGGGATTGATAAACATACGTGATGGCCTCGAATTGTATGGTTCAAAAAGGTTGTTCGTGTCATTCGCGAATTTGAAGGTGGCCGAATTGAATACATATAAGTTAGGCTTATATGACGAACGTTTCTGGATGTAGGGAGTCCCACAATATGAAGTGTACTCGTTGAGCAATTGGATAGCCGATTATTTTTTATAATAAATAATATGTGATATTATAATTATCAACTAAGATAATTAAATTTTATAGGATAACATTGATTATTTACTTTGACCCAGTTGGATTAATTGGATTAATCCAAAATCACACAAGGACTTTGTCGTAATTTCATAAATATCTCTACCATTTGAGGATATTTTGGTAATTATAAATATGTAATAATATGTGTATTTGGCTTGATTTAATTGGATTAAATCAAAGTGGTAGACATATAACTAATCTATCAATTAAACTTTGTCTTAATTTAATGGGATTAAATCAAAGTGGTAGACAAAAGTGATTGGTCACACCTAATTATACATATTTGGACAAATTAGATTAAGCCCACCTAAAAATTGATAGAACTTTTATTAATTAAAAATTACCTAAGTTTTGCTATAAATATCAAGCTTGAGCAAGGTTTTAATTAAGCTTGTTAAAGCTAAAAACAAGCAATAATTAGAGAAATTAGCCTAAGTTAGAGAAGTGTTTAGAGAAGCTTTGGAAGATCTCTACAACATTTCAACTATGAGAAATCAAGATTGGATCTTGGAGTGAAGCTTGCTAGCATTGGAATCAAGATTGGATCTTAGAGTCAAGCTTGCTAACTTTGAAATTTCTCCACAATATTTCAACAAGGAGAAATAGATTGGATCTTTGAATCAACCTTGCTAGGTAAGTATGATATTCTCCAAAGCTATATTTTTCATTAGTGAATTATCATTAGTGAGACATATAGTGATGAATTATGTATTAGATACATAATAACATAGCTTGATATTGAAATTAGGCTAATTAATTGTGTTATGATGCTTTCGAAATATAAACACAATATGTTTGTAATTGAGTCAAAATGTTTATGTTAGACATAGACATAAAATTAGAGTTTGGAACTCTAGATAATAACTCATTTCCAAGGCTATCATTCTAGAATCACTTGACCACCTTTGGGTGCCCTGTAATTGTTCATGAGTCATTTCATTGTGGGATTATATTTTAACTTGTAATTTAAAGAAATGCATATGTATATTTAGAATATATATATATATATATATATATATATATATATATATATATATATATGTTTGTTGTATAACATGTGTTGTGTTTGGTTTTGAAATTAAAATTATTTTGGGTGATTTTAAAATATGTTTAAGGGTTTATTGAGATTATCCGTGGTCGTCATAATTCATGAGTGGGTGAATTATGGACACGAAATTGGATTTCGTGACTGATAAACCTAAACTTAGAGAGTCTCACATTATGAAGTGTACTTGTTGAGCACTTGGGCAACGCATTATGAATAATACAGATTATTCATAATACTTCACCGGATTAAATGAGTTAATTCGAATTGTTTAATCGGTTAAACGAAAATACATGCATTATGGGCATTTTGGTCAATTAATAATTAATGTGTATTTGTATTTGATATAAAATTTGATTTGATACATATTAATTATTTGTCAAATGAGACTTTGACACATGCCATTAATATATGTATTTGTTAAATAATGTAAATAAAAATACATATATAATAATAATCGCATTTAATTAATTATTTAGGTATTTAAATGTTAAATATCTAGATAATTAAATTATTTAAATATTACATAAATGTTATGCAATATATTTGATTATTATTGGTTACATGTGGCATGATTTTATTAAGCTTAAAGTTTACAAATTGGATTTGTCAACTTAAGGCTTATTATTGTTTAATTAGATTAAAAATGACCAAATGAACAAAATGTTTTCACCCCCTCCTAAGTCGATTTTGACCATTATTTAAAGTTGGAAAATTTTATTTTCTTTATAAATTAACCTCCATGGCCGAAATCCACCTCCATGAAAGCACCCAAAAATTTCTTGAAGAGTCAAGGAAGAAAATGAGGAAATTCAAGAAAAAACTTTAAGGAAATTACAAGATTTGGAGGTAATCTTCAATAATCTTAAACTTAAAAAACTTATTTCTTGTTCTTGAATATCTAGAATAGTTCTAGGATTTCTTTCTTTCTTATATTTTTTGAGCTTTTTGATTTGGATGATTGATTTGGAGGCTAGATGCATGTTTAAAGTTAGATTGGATAATATTATTGTAATATTAGTTCAATTTTATCATTTGATGACTTGTTACCATTCTAGAGTGTTATGACCACTCTTTTAACTCCTAGAATTGTTCTTGAGTTTTTCATAGGTGGTGTCTTTGGTTGGTGTTAATATTAATATGATTAATGTTGAGAAAATTGGATTTAAAGCATGAAAAATGATATTTTTTGTTACAAAATCAGATCTGAAAATTCTATATTTTTGGTGATGAAAAGTATGTTGTATAAATGTGAGAAAATGGTGAAAAATAGTGTTACCGGGTGAGTTTCGGGCTTACTAGGTGTCTGCTGTCCAAACAGTGAATTGGCCACTGTTTGTAAAGCCCATGAACTGCTCAAGTACTATTGGGGTTGACCTGGACAGCCCTCATGTGTATTGGTTGGTCGGTTCGGACAAAAACGTGTTTTATGCCATTTTGCTGAAAAACGTTTTCGTAAAAGTTTCACAATGTTTCTAACCTATTTATGTCGTTATTTGATATCGAATAAATATGTTTAGGTGAAGTATGAATTTTTTTTTTTGTGTTGTGTAAATTGAAAAATTATTGAAGTTTGGGGGAGTAGTGTGTGGATTAGATCACTTGAAGTTTTTGCTTAGTTGAAAGTTAGGTAATAACTGGACAAAACCTACAGAAACGGGGGAGATTCTGCCGATTTTTTTTTTGTTGAAACCTACTCATTTTCTTCACATGGCTTCAAAAAGATCACGTTGAAAAGCTGCTACACCATCATATGACATAGTTAAATTTATGTCGGTGACAACGGAAAAGCGATATGAAAAATGAATGGGGCAAAAGGTTCCCATTATTGGAAGAGGATTTGAGTTGAATCCTGGGCAATTCCCTCAAATTGACTCAGTTATCGCCCATAGACATTGGTTCAAGCTTTGCACACAACCCAGTCCAGCATTTATTCTCGTGGTGAGGGAATTTTATGCCAACGCTTATGAACATGTAGGTTATCAAGTGATGGTTCGAGGCAGACCGGTGGCATTTGATCTGTCCATTGTCAACAGGTTTTATGGGCTGCTAGATATCGAGTAGGACGACTACACAGGAACAATTGAGCATCATGATATAGAACATCTAACACATACACTATGTATCTGTAACACAGTATGGGATATCAGCAGCAGCGGAGGGCATGTCAAGATAAGTTTTAGATATCTCAAGCCTGATGCTCTAGTATAGTTTTATTTCCTGACTCGTACTCTTTTACCTAGTTCCCATAACAAAGAATCAAATGATTCTTCTATACTCTTTGTTCCAGGGTTATTCTATTGATGTAGGCTGGTTAATTTCTACAAACATCGTTCGGGCATCCCATTTTGCACAAACATGCCTTTTATATTGCATTCTCATCACTAACCTATATGCACAAGCGAAGGTGCCCATGGACCCTAAAGAAGAAATTATACAGCCTACCACTACTTTGACAACACATATTGTTCAGCAGCATCGAACAGAGAGAACACCGGTAGCCAGTTCATTAGCTGCACAACCTCGATCCTCAGTACAGAACTCATCTCGTCTATTCTCCATCCCACAACTTTGGAGCATTTGGAGGTTCACGCGATATACCAGGCACAGTACAACCAATCTATGGAGAAAATGCTCCGATTAATGGTCCACCAACTCAACGTCAGTGAAGAGAGATTCCCTATGTTTCCTCATCCTCTGAAGACAGCCGACGATGATGATGAGGCAGATGCATGACCCCACCACGGTAGTGTTTTTCCCTACTTTTTTTATCTTATTTTGCATTGCATTGGGGACAATGCCATATTTAGGTTTGAGGGTGGGTTGTATGTTTTATTTCTTATTCCAGCATGTTTATTTCCTGTATGTTTTATTTCTTGCATGTTTTATTTCGTTTTTCTTATAAAAAATATGGTAGTACAAAAAAAACATGTCTGATGATGAGGTTGTTTGTCTTAGTGTGAAGTTTTAGGAAATGATAAAGGCTAACTTTGCTTTTATCCTATACGTTGAGCAAAGTATCTATGTCAGACTCTTATGCACTAGAAAATAGCTCTATAGCAGTTTGATACTAGGGAGTTGACGAAGTGACTAGTTGAAAGAATTGGTGAATGATGAATTACCATTTTTCCGAATATATCTTTCTGTCTACATTCAATTATGATGTGTGGTATGCTATTATTTTCTTAAAAAAAGATCATCTTTAATCGGTAAGCGTGAAGCTACCCATGGGCAAGTATTAGGACCACCGGGAGAAATACTACCTTAAATGGTAGGTGGGTCTAAAAATTAAAAAAAAATCACAAGAAAGGCTTCCATACCATACTAAGCGCGTATGGGCAGACAAAATAATCTTTTTAGATATTTAGGTTGGTTAGACCCATCAACTACCAAGTTTTGAGATGAAATCACCAAGTTGACTTACTTAGAATCGATATTGTGACCATATATTTTTACACATACACACTTGGAGTCCGATTTAGATGGTTTATTCAAGGAGATGGATTTAAGTTGAAGTGTGCTTTTTTGAAGGTTCTATTGACTTCATTGCTGGACATTCTCTGAGGACATTATATGTATAACTACCGTGATTGCTTGTTTTGTTTCTTTTATCTGTTTTTAATATTTTTGCATAATTTCATGTGTATGTGGTTGACGTTTGTGGGTATCATCATTGTAAACCATCACAAGACTATAACGCGTCCACTAGGGCCGCCTAGAGGGTTAAAGGATTGTTGCATACGCTAAATGCAATCGTGATCCCTACGAAAGTGGCTTAGGTTAATTTAGTTTTAGTTTGTTTATTTCAGTTTATTTTTATTTGTTTTGCTCGGTGACTAACAAAATGTTAAGTTTGGGGGTGTGATGAGCGACCAATATTCACATATTTCTCGCCCCTCTAGCTTGATGTTTTGTATGTTATCTCGAGTTTTATGAGCGCTTTGATGTGTTTTGGGTTCATTTTGTAGGTAAAAATCATATCGAGACCTAATGGAATCAATGAGGGATGAAAGCAGCAAAACATGAAGTAAATATGAGAAAAATTGGGATTAAGATGCGCGTCTCGATGCTGGAATGTGCTTCGAGACGCGCCAAAGGTAAAAAATGAGGCAGAGAGTGTTGAATTGTTAACACTAGCGCGTCGCGCCGCCGGCCATTGGACGTCATGATGCTGGACCATGCCTGCCATGATGCAACCTCGTGAGAGTCGCAACGCTGAAACAACAGTCACGTGCGTCGCAAAGCTGGATCTTCTGAGTCGTGAGGTGCCCATATTTTCCAGCCTTTTCAAGAAGTGTAATCAAGAAGGAACCACAACCCCCTATATAAGAGAGGTCGTTCCAAGCCTTAGTGATCAATTTTTAGGGAGTCTCATGCCCTAATTTCAAACTTCCAAGGTGATCTTAGAGAGAAAGCAAAGCACATCAAATGAGTTCAACTCGAAAACTCAACAGCAATGAGCGAAGGATTGACGATCTCGACATAGTTTCTTATTCCTTTCAACTATTTAATGTTTTGTTTATTGTTAAATATTTATCTAGAGTTTATGAGCATGTGTAATAACTAAATCTACAATCTAGGGTTGTGATAAAGCTTAGAATAGTTTTCTTATATCTTGTGTGATATTTCGGCTTGTTTTTTTTTATGTAATAACTAAATCTATAATATGATTGATGTTGTAAACTTAGATGAACTTGACAAATGGATTTTAGGTTTAGCCTCAGATTCAATAGCACACGATCTCATCCTAGAGATTTCCTTACAGGATAGAAATATACATGTCGTGCGAGTGTAGCCATATTTGGAACTTGTTCTTAATGAATTTGGGATTAATTAATTGACATGGAAATATAGTTGATTAGTGTATTCTGAATGTTTGCACATGACCATCGAAATAGGCATGTGGATATCTTAATGTTCCAGGTTAATGAGCCAATATATCACAAGAGCATAGAAAACCAATTCATCTTTAGAATAATTCTGGACGGATTCACAACTCTGGATGTTTTCTCTTCATTGATTTCCTTTAGAATTTTATCATAATTTTATTTATTTGCTTTAGTTATAATCAACTTAACCAACAATCACATTTCAATTTCAATTAGATACTCATAAGTATTTAGTATTAATAATTAGTAATGTAGGTTATAAGTTCTTGTGGGATCGATATCTTTTGTACTACTTGAGCGATACGTGCGCTTGCGTAACATGTAAAAATCGCGATTAGAGGCCTAGAATGTGAATTAAAAGTTTGAATAAATGCATCAATTATGTGCAATTGTACTTGACTGTCTTGTGAGAGAATTCTTAAATTATATTTATGCCTGCTTTTACATTTCAGGGGCGTGGAAGCTATGAGGATCGAACTGAGATGCTTCGTCTTATTGTTGATATTGTGGTGGAGGCGAGTATCTATGCTGATAATCCTGAATGGAGGTTGACATTTTGTACTCTGTTTATTTAGATCAGTGTGTAAATTATTGCTGTTAGTTGTTATTTTGTTTTCTACCATCTATTTTTATTTATTTATTACTTTTTAATAGCATACCTGATATTTTGGTTTATTCTTTTCCAGCATTGATGAGCAGGTAGTGAAGGATATACAACTAATAGAGTCTATTGCAGAGAAACAAGATCTTATTTTCTCAGAAGAGTGCAAGTTGTTCCCTCCTGATGTGCAGATTCAATCCATTTATAAAAGGCATGTTTGTAAGAACTTTATTTTACCTCATGTGCTCACATGCTTTTTCCAAATAACTTATAGAGCCATTATCAGATTTCATTTCCTACAATTAACTGATGGTACTTGTGATTCACGAACTTGTATTTCTTTCATTTTCATGCCATTTCATTATTGGAAAGATAAAACTCACTAGTCATAAATTGTTTACCTTGCCTACTAATTTGATACTGGACACTAATTAATCGTTTTCATAACAATCCTGACTTTTATCTGTCTACTGTTGTAAATTCTCTAAATATTTAATATGTGTGTAGGAGGGTCATGTCCTTTCGGTTGTGCCTTATGAGAAAGACACAAACTTGTAGGGATATGTCTTCTAATTTGATAGGATGAGACTCTAAGCCTAAAAGGGCACCTGGAAAATGAAGAAGACGATGAAAACTCAAAATCCAAGTCAAGATTCCTTTATCCTTAATATTGGTGTGTTAGTGTAGATTTGATTTCATTGTTGTGTTCTGGTTTTGATTTTTTTGAAGCGTGTTGATTTCGTTTAATAACATATATTTCACAACAATCTTAAGAACTTATTAATTTTAGTGTTGTTAGATGAGAATTTGCATGTATTAATAGCATTTTTTCTGGAAAAATGTATTATGTGCATGAAAAATACGCAAGGGCGTTCGAACGCCCGACTGGGCAAAATTTTGATTTTTCGTAAGAGCGTTCGAACGCGTATCAAATACAACTCGAACTCAAGTCTTCTGCCAAAGAACGTTCGAACGCGTCTTCGAATGCAACACAAACGTAAACTATCTGGAACATTTTGTTCGAACGTGTTCTCGAACGCTACACGAACGTGAACTCTCTGGAACACTTCATTCGAATGTATTTACGAACGCTACACGAACGTGAACTCACTTGATAGTTTCGTTCGAACGAAGAAACGAATGTGCATTAACGAATTTAATCCTAGAATTACTTATAGATTAAAATAGACTTAGACTAATTTATATTGTCATAATATTAACCTAGTAAAATCATATAATGTATTACAATAAACTTGGTAGTATAGATTTAAGTTAATATTAGGGTGTTCAATTATCATAAGCATACATATAGTGATAAAGTTGAAATTTAATAGTGTGTTGCATACTTGGTTGAGAATTAAAAGTGTAATCTTACACAAGTAATTTCGTCCAAGCTTGATTGATTAATACACATTTACACATATAATTCTACACATATTGTATTGAAATGTCATACTAAGTTTGAATGTCTAAGAGATTCTATTGAGGAAGTTTCTAAAGGATATTCTGTCAAAAAGGAGATAAGAGCCTAAGTGGTCAGGGACTTAAGTGGTTACTCCGGACCCCCCTCGTCCTCTGGGAATATTCCCTTATTTACTTATCATAAGAAACCTTAGTCGTAAATTCGAGGACTTGTGTTAATTGGTACTACTGTCCAATATAACAATGAGTGGAGACTTAGTATATCACTTGAACAAGATCATTCATCGATCGTTGTACAATTTGTCTTTTGTAGACTTATTGATCGCTGTTGGTTTTTCCAGTTATACATGGCTAGCGAAAATATCACAGTATCGGTCGCTCATGGAGAAAAACCGAAAAAGTTTAGTGGAGCAAACTTTAAACAATGGCAGAGCAAAATGTTGTTCTACCTGACAACTCTGCAGTTGGCTAAGTTCCTCAAAGATCCTCCGGGTCATGTGGAGGGAGAAACAGAAACAACCAAGCAACTGCGAGAAGAGACATGGTCGTCAGGCGACTTATTGTGCAAGAACTACCTATTGGGAGGACTTGACAATACCCTGTACAATGTATACCAAGGCATGATTTCTGTGAAGATTCTCTGGGAATCTCTCGAGAAGAAATACAAAACCGAGGATGCCGGGCAAAAGAAATTTATCGTGGGTAGATTCCTGGACTACAAAATAGTAGATTCAAGAACGGTAATGTATCAGTTTGGTGAAATACAATTGATCATTCATGAAATATTGGATGAAGGAATGAAAATCTGTGAGATGTTTCAAGTTGCCACAATCATTGAAAAGTTACCTCCGTCATGGAAGGACTGCAGGAGCTATCTGAAACACAAAAAGAAACATATGAGCCTTGAAGACCTTATGGTTCGATTGAGGATCGAAGAAGACAACAAGAAGTCCTAAAAGGCCACCTACAAGACTATGGAGTCTAAGGCCAACATCATCGAAGATGGAAATGGTAGCAAAAAGAGAAAGAACAGTGGAGCTGATTCTTCCCAAGCTAACAAGAAGTTCAAGGGAAAGTGCTACAATTGTGGAAAAAACAGTCATATGGCAAATGACTGCAGAAACAAGAAGTCTTAGGACAAATGAAAGAAAAAGAAAAATGAGGCCCATGTCACTGAAGATGAGCAGCTAACTGATGAGATCTTAGATATGAACCTCTCAGCAGTTGTAATAAAAGCCAACTTGGTTGGAAATCCAAGAGAATGGTGGGTAGAAACTAGGGCTACTTGTCATATATGTGCTGATAACAAGATGTTTTCCTCGTATCAGAAGGTCGATGGTGGCGATCATCTGACAATGGGAAATTCATTTACCTCTAGAGTGGTTGGACAAGGCACAGTGATCCTGAAGATGACATCCGGAAATGAGCTTACATTGAAGAATTTTTTGCATGTTCCTGATATTCAGAAGAACTTGGTCTCGAGCTCTCTCCTTAGCAAGAATGGTTTTAAGCTTTATTTCTTTCTGACAAGTTTGTATTGACCAAGAATGATATTTATGTAGGAAAATGATACCTCACTGAGGGCTTTTTCAAGTTCAATGTAATGACTGTCAATCGACACATTGCTAATAATAAAGCTACAACTTCCACTTATATTATTGAGTGATAAAATGTATGGCATGAGAGGTTAGGACATGTTAATTATGTTACAATGCCTAAACTAATTAACATGGACCTTATACCTAAATTTGCAATTGATAACCAATATAAATGTGAGGCATGTGTTGAAGCAAAAATGCATAGAACATCATTTCATTCCATAGAACAAAGTTCTGAACCCTTGGAACTTGTACACTCTGATGTGTGTGATATGAATATTGTGCAAACAAGAGGCGGTAAAAATTACTTCGTCACTTTTATCGATGATAGCACAAGATTCTATTATGTATATTTATTGAGGAGCAAAGATGAAGCTATTGAGAGCTTTATATAATATAAGAACGAAGTTGAAAATCAACTTGGCAAGAAAATCAAAAAATCAGGAGTGATAGAGGTGGTGAATGTGTGTCACCATTTGGTGAATATTATTTCAATCATGGAATTATTTACGAAACTACTGCTCTTTATTTGCCTCAACAAAACGGAATTGCTGAGCGCAAAAACCGAACATTGAAGGAAATTATGAACGCCATGTTAACAAGCTCTGGTTTACCCCAGAACTTGTGGGGAAAACCTTGCTTTCCATATACTACATTCTGAACAAGCTACCTCACAAAAGATTGGACAAGACACCATATGAGTTGTGGAAAGGTCACGTACTTTCCTACAAATATATGAAAGTGTGGGGGTGTCTTGCCAAAATAATGGTTCATAAACCTAAAAAGGTTATAATAGGACCCAAAACTGTTGATTGTATATTCATTGGATATGCTCGCAACAGTAGTTCGTATCGATTTTTGGTACATAAGTCTGAAATTCCTGACATCAATCTGAATATGATAATTGAGTCAATGAATGCGACGTTTTTTGAAGAGACATTTCCTTGTAAGGAAAGACAAAAAACAGAGTCTCTCAAAAGAACTATTGATACTGTCAAAGACAGTGATCAGGCTAACCAAGAGTCAGATCAACATGGAAATATTGAGGCAATTGAACCTAGACGTTGCAAAAGAGCTAGAATGTCTAAGTCATTTGGACCCGATTTTCTGACGTACTCGTTAGAAAATAAGCCTCAAAGCTATAAAGAAGCAATGTTTTCGTCGGAGGCACCTTTATGGAAAGAGTCTATCAATAGTGAGATTGATTCCATCCTATAAAATCATATTTGGGAGTTTCTTGATCTTCCTCCAGGTCGTAAGCCATTAGGCTACAAATGGATATTGACCGGCGTAAACACACGTATAACGCAAGCGTACGTATCGTTCAAGTAGTATAAAAATATCGATCCCACGATGACTTAATTCCTATTGTTGTTATTAATTGTTGAATCTATTTATTTACAAATATCTAATTAAATGGAAAAGAGAATGATTGTTTGATTGGTTGAATGTGGATTTGCTTAATTAAAATAAATAAAATAAACAAAAGAAAATACTAAGGAAAATAACAAAAGACTCAAAGATCTAGGGTTGTGAATCTTTCTAATATCTTTTAAAAGATGAAGTGATTATTTTATGTTTGTGTAATAAATCAGTTTACTAACCTGGAACACTAAATTATGCAAAAGCCTCTGTCGATGGTCAGATGCAAATACCCAGTTTAACCCAATTGAACCATATGTCTATGTCAACCAAATTATCTGGATTCATTAAGTTTAAGTTCCAATTATGGCTACCCCCGCCCGACAGGTATATGTCTATCCTGTAAGGAAATCTATTAAAGGGTTATCTATCCTTAAGGAATATCGTGGGCTATTAAGTCTAAGGCTGAAACCTAAAATTCCTTTGTCAAGTTTATTTTAGATTTACCACATCAATCTTATTGGTGAACAAAAAACAAGAAGCATTAAGCTTAAGACTTAATAAGTAAACCTTTAAATTACCCAAACTATAAAATAACCCCTTATAAACCGGTGATATTAGAATTCATCACAACACCAGATAACTAACACATAATTAGGGCTAGTAAAAACTTAAAAGTAAAAGACATAAAGTAAAAATGCTTAAAAGTAATTGCGGTAAAGTAAAAGCTGAAAAGTAAATTACAATAAAATAAAATGCTAAGGTAAAAGGATCAACTTTTACTAATTACTATTTAGATATCTCCCTTAATATAATATATTAACTTGTGATTATTTTACCAACCGTCCATATAGGCGGTAACCTGATTAAGTCAAATTAAGTCCAACCAGCCATAAAGGCGGAACCAAAATAAACCTGCCATATAGGTGGTAAGAAAATTTAATTACCAACCGACCAATCTGGCGGTATCCTTGATTAGTCAGGTTTAAACCAGATTAAAATGAATTACCAACCGACCAATCTGACGGTATCCTTTTTAAGTCAAATTTTAAATAGTGAATATATTATAATTAAGGGTGATTAATCTAAATAGAAATAGTAAAAGAATTACCTTCCACCCTAGCAGGGGGAAGTTACCTCCTCATAGTGAATAGTAAAAATTGTAAAAAGTAAAGAAAATAAATTACTATTATTAAAGAACGTAATTAAAATTAATTACAAAACTAAAATTTAAAAGAAATTAGATAGAAAACTCCCTATTTACATCAGAGAAATTAGAGAGGAAGGTAAATCTAAAACTGAAATCTCGAGCTCAATTTATAGACCCCGGTAGGCCTCCAGCGTCGCGACGCCAAAGCCTTTGGCGTCGCAACGCCAGCACTTTTTGGCGTGGCATGCTGAGGTGATGACACGTGGCGATTCTGGATAAGGAGATAAGGCGACACGTGGTGAGGCAGCTAACAACTCAAATAATTATGCTGACGTGGCGATGGCGACTGTCGGCAGCTAACAACTCAAATAATTATGCTGATGATGACGTGGCGGTGAGGTGGCACGTTGACTCGGTCAACTAATGATGTGGACGCTGACGTTGAGTGACACGTGGCAATGGCGATTGTCGGCACCGTAGGATGATGACACGTGGCATGGCGCACGTTAGCAAGTCAGTTGTGATGGTGACACGTGGCACAGCGCACGTTAGCAAAGTCAAACTTTTCAGATTCTGACATGTGGACCCAGCACACGTTAGCATGGACCCGGTGCACGTTAGGCGTCGCGACGCCAAAGTCTTGCGCGTCGCGACGCGCAGAATGACCATTTTGCCCTTTTCGTCTGTTTTCACTGTTTTGGCCCCAAATCACCTCCAGAATGTCCTGAAACTTTATTTATCTACAAAATAAAAACAAAACACATCAAAATATTCACAAAACTCAACAAACTATACAAAATATTAGGTTAAATGAGTGGGAAATAGTGATATAATTACCACTCATCACACCCCCAAACCTAACATTCTGCTAGTCCTCGAGCAAAACATAGAATAAAATAACATAAACATCTTTAAAATAAAATTTAACTAAGCTACTTTCATAGGGATCACGGTTGCATTTAGCATATGCAACAAGCGTTTAAACCCCCAGATGTCCCTAGTGGACGAGTTGTAGTCTCGTGAGGGTTTACAACAATGATACCCACAAATTTTTTACAAAAGTAAAAAGGTAGTAAAACTAATGCACACAAAATCAAAAAGACAAGCGAAAAGATAATAAAGAAGTTAGTGACTAATCAGGTGAAACTTTCTCTCCAAGTTACTAGTTGTTTTCTTTCTTTCTAAATTACTGAATAAGTAAATTCTCCGATTATTTTTACCATTCTCCATATACACATCCAACAAAATATTAAACAACTCATTTTTGCCCACAATAGTCATAAGTGAAGTTGATAAGATAGTAATATTTTTGTCCTAAATTTCTATCAGATTTCACACCTTTTTGTAGCAATGGAATAATTTTTCTCATTTTTTCGATTTTTTCTTTGATTTTTGAATTTGTTTTTTATTTATATACAATACCTTCCGTCTATGTAGCGAGTGTTGGGTCGGTGGCTCCCAAACCAGTTGGCTTTAGGGCACCAGGTGTTAAGACACCCTACGGACTTAATTACTCAGACTTCAGATATATATATTTTTGCAACATCCTTGATCCATGTAACGAGCTTTGGGCCAGTGACTCCCAAACCAGTTGGTTTTAGGGCACTAGGTGTTAAAACACCCTTACAGACTTAATAACTCGGATCTTAGACGTTATTTTTTTTTACTCCATTGCTTTTTTGAGATGCTTCCTCCAATTAAACTAGAGCACTAAGTATTACAAACTTTTTAATTTCAGCTCATGTCCTTATATTACTATGCATGTTCATAATATCTGCTAACTGAGTATATGATTATGAAGATCTATTTTAGTCAGTTTTATGGAGAATTTACAAATTAAATAATTTAAAATGAAATAAACAAAAATTAACTTGTTCAAAAATAGGTTTGAGATACGTCTCAGGAGTGGGAACTCTTTACACAGCTATCTCTTACCAATTTCACCTTTTTAGTCAAAATAAAAACAAAAAAATGCAAAATATTTTTGTAATTTTTGTAAAATTTTCAATTTTTTTGTATTTTTCGAAAAATTTTGGACTAAAAATAAAAACAACACACAAACTAAAAACAAGGTACTGATCAACTAATTCCCTCCCCCAAACCTAAATGAGACATTGTCCCCAATGTCTTAAACAGTAGAAGAAGAGTTTAGAAGATAATACCTGGTTAGCTGAAATTCTATAGGAAATTAAATGTTAAGATCCAGATTAATCCGACGCCTCTTACCACGATCATCCTCGGACCAATTTATCTTTGAAAGGATAGGGTCAACTTGTGGTTCACAGGCTAAGATTTGGTCAATTAGATCCGGAGCAGTTCTGGCAGTAAAGATGAGTTTTTTCATAGGTTTTGACACGAACCCATTTCTCCGAGCATCATCAAGAAAGACACAAAGAAAATCATAAAATCCATCAACGTTAAACAGCCCAATTGGTTTCTGGTATATGTTCAGGTTCGCCCAAGATAGAACTATAAATATTTCCTCCAATGTGCCCAAGCCACCTGGCAAAGCAATAAAAGCATCAGCACGGTTAATCATTTCTACCAATCGTTCAGACATACCAGGCACGATCAATTTCTCTCTGTTTGATAGTCCAATAAGATTTGCCTCTGCCAAGGGTTTTGGGATGATTCCCAAAACGTGTCTGCCTCCTTCTTGTACGGCCTTTGAAACGATCCCCATTAGTCCAAGATTGCATCTGCCATATACTAAGTGCATATTCCTTGCAGCTAAGACTCGACCCAATTCCTGTGCTGCCTCTACGTATTGTGGCTTAGTACCAACACTAGTACCGCAAAACACACAGATGTTTTCAACTCGTCTTCTTGAAGTGGCTTCCATTTTTATATATTTCTTTCTCAAATCTGGATGCCTTCAAAAGTGCAATGACTGGCTGAATTTATAGTACCTGAAAAAGGGTGAGTAATAATAGCACTAGTATCTTCCATAGGACGTTTGTTAGCTAAACAACAAAAGAAATCGTGAAAGGTCAAAAATTCTGGATCCTGTCTATGAAAATAAAGATAATTACAACAGAAAAGCAAATTAAAGCAATAATTAAGGCAACAGAATTGTGTACGCAATACGCCATTCGCTTAGTATAAATTCATTAGGATGCGTCTCAAGAATCCATTCCTTACTTAGCCATCGCTAATGAATTATCTCTTATCTTTGCCAAACACCATTCCTTCTGTCTTATGCTTTGGTTGAGCTTTTCCCTACAAAAATAACACACGAAATTAAAAACTCTACAACATGTATACATAAAATATAAAAATAGAAATTACAACAAAGTGCATGGGTTGTCTCCCTGCTAGCGCTAAATTTTTCGTCTTCAGCCAGACGTGACTGAAATCTATCCGTCAATGAGGTTTCAGCGTCGTTTTGGATGTCCGATTAAAGACAATCTCGTGAGTGTTGCTTTTGAAGGGAATCTTCCAACGGTAAAAGGGCAAGAAGACTTTTGTCTCATTCAGTGCTTGTGCCACCTTTTTAAATTTTGTTGCTCCAGTGGTTCCTGAAAAGAAAGAAATAAAATTAGGAGGTCTCGTATGGTGCTTGACTTTGAATGGAAGTTTCATTCTGTCAAGCTTCTAGGTGATATCTTTGATTTGTACTCCTAAAAACAGTGATGTTTCTCTTGAATGCCTGAGATCTTCAATTTGGTCTGACAATTGCTCCTCTATTTGCTCTGTTTCTTGCTCCACCTTTTCTTCAGATATGAATTTTAAAATTTTCGTATTCAATTCTTCATATGTCATCTGTGAAATGCATGTTTCATAAGTGTCAATCTGAGGATGTAAAGTGATGTCTGTTTTTAGGTCTTCATCATCTGATCTGAGTGAAATGATTGGCTCAGGTAGATTTTCTTCAAATATTTATGCAATGGAAGCTCCAAGATCTTCATTTGGAGGATAGAAAGTTTCATCCTCCTTTGTTGGTGCAGTTGGTATAAATAGCTCAGCTTTTTCATCCTCGTCAGAGTCAGAATAATAAAAATCAAATTGAGACATTGTTGGTTTAGGCTCCTGAATTGATACCTCTGATTCTTGATACTGTTCAGCCTCGTCCACTGTTATGATGTCATGATAAATCTCAGGATATTCGAAGGCTTCTTCAGTAGTATTTGAATTTGCTCCGTGAGATATGTGATTCAGGTTATCTGTTAATTGCCTAACTTGATCTGTCATCCTCTGTATAGACGCCACTTGACTCTGAATTTGTGCATCAAATTGAGCTTCCCGTTCCTTGAACCAATCTTTGAGCATATGAATCAACTGATCTTCCTCTGATGGTTATGGTTCTTGTTGAAGATAGTAGGTGGATGGTGGATAAGATGGAAAGTATGATGGTTCTTTGTACCTTGAATGATTCTGATAATTCTGCCACTCTGAAAAGTATATGCATTGATCGCTCGAGTGGTTACCATCACAAATCATACATCTCCTCATTTCGTTCTGATGAGCAAATTTAGTATTGCTTGATTCTGACATCCAGTGATAGTTGTTAGGCTGGACAACAGGCCTCAGAAAACCAGACTGTTGCTCCCAGGTTTGGGGTGTATCTTCTAGTAAAGCACGGAATCTTTCAATCTCCCAATAATGTTCCATTTTTTAATCACCTGAAAACAAAAGAAAGAAATAAAAATTACAGATAAAAATAAAGAAAATTAGATACAAGTAAATTAGATAGCTTCAAAATTAATAACTCAAGAAAAATAAGTCCTCAGCAACGGCGCCAAAAACTTGACCGGCGTAAACAAACACATATAACGCAAGCGCACTTATCGTTCAAGTAGTATAAAAATATCGATCTCACGAGGACTTAATTCCTACTGTTGTTATTAATTGTTGAATTATTTATTTACAAATATCTAATTAAATGGAGAAGAGAATGATTGTTTGATTGGTTGAATGTGGATTTGCTTAATTAAAATAAATAAAATAAACAAAAGAAAATACTAAGGAAAATAACAAAAGACTCAAAGATCTAGGGTTGTGAATCTTTCTAATATCTTTTAAAAGATGAAGTGATTATTTTATGTTTGTGTAATAAATCAGTTTACTAACCTGGAACACTAAATTATGCAAAAGCCTCTGTCGATGGTCAGATGCAAATACCCAGTTTAACCCAATTGAACCATATGTCTATGTCAACCAAATTATCTGGATTCATTAAGTTTAAGTTCCAATTATGGCTACCCCCACCCGACAGGTATATGTCTATCATGTAAGGAAATCTATTAAAAGGTTATCTATCCTTAAGGAATATCGTGGGCTATTAAGTTTAAGGCTGAAACCTAAAATTCCTTTGTCAAGTTTATTTTAGATTTACCACATCAATCTTATTGGTGAACAAAAAACAAGAAGCATTAAGCTTAAGACTTAATAAGTAAACTTTTAAATTACCCAAACTATAAAATAACCCCTTATAAACCGGTGATATTAGAATTCATCACAACCCCAGATAACTAACACATAATTAGGGCTAGTAAAAACTTAAAAGTAAAAATACTTAAAAGTAATTGCGGTAAAGTAAAAGCTGAAAAGTAAATTACAATAAAATAAAATGATAAGGTAAAAGGATCAACTTTTACTAATTACTATTTAGATATCTCCCTTAATATAATATATTAACTTATAATTATTTTACCAACCGTCCATATAGGCGGTAACCTGATTAAGTCAAATTAAGTCCAACCAGCCATAAAGGCGGAACCAAAATAAACCTGCCATATAGGCGGTAAGAAAATTTAATTACCAACCGACCAATCTGGCGGTATCCTTGATTAGTCAGGTTTAAACCAAATTAAAATGAATTACCAACCGACCAATCTGGCGGTATCCTTTTTAAGTCAAATTTTAAATTGTGAATATATTATAATTAAGGGTGATTAATCTAAATAGAAATAGTAAAAGAATTACCTTCCACCCTAGCAGGGGGAAGTTACCTCCTCATAGTGAATAGTAAAAATTGTAAAAAGTAAAGAGAATAAATTACTATTATTAAAGAACATAATTAAAATTAATTACAAAACTAAAATTTAAAAGAAACTAGATAGAAAACTCCCTATTTACATCAGAGAAATTAGAGAGGAAGGTACATCTAAAACTGAAATCTCGAGCTCAATTTATAGACCCCGGTAGGCCTTCAGCGTCGCGACGCCAGCATTGTTTGGCGTGGCATGCTGAGGTGATGACACGTGGCGATTCTGGATAAGGAGATGAGGCGACACGTGGCGAGGCGGTTAACAACTCAAATAATTACGCTGACGTGGCGATGGCGACTGTCGGCACCATAGGATTGCAACACGTGGCACTTCGTGATTGGCTGATGATGATGTGGCGGTGAGGTGGCACGTTGACTCGGTCAACTGATGATGTGGACACTGACGTGGAGTGACACGTGCGTGGCAATGGCGATTGTCGGCACCGTAGGATGATGACACGTAGCATGGCGCACGTTAGCAAGTCAACTGTGATGGTGAAACGTGGCACGGCGCACGTTAGCAAAGTCAAACTTTTCAGATTCTAACATGTGGACCCTTCGCATGTTTGCATGGACCCGGTGCACGTTAGGCGTCTCGACGCCAATGTCTTACGCGTCGCGACGCGCAGAATGACTATTTTGCCCTTTTCGTCTGTTTTCATTGTTTTGGCCCCAAACCACCTCCAGAATGTCCTGAAACTTTATTTATCTAGAAAATAACACAAAACACATCAAAATATTCACAAAACTCAAGAAACTATATAAAATATTAGGTTAAATAAGTGGGAAATAGTGATATAATTACCACTTATCAGATATTCAAATGGAAGATGAAATTGGGTGGATCAATAGATAAGTACAAGGCAAGACTTGTCATAAAAATTTATAGACAAAAAGAAGGTCTTGATTACTTTGACACCTATTCTCTAGTGACTCATATCACGTCAATAAGAATACCCATAGCCATAGCAGCTATATTTGGTCTTGAAATACATCAAATGGATGTAAAGACGACATTCTTAAATGGTGAACTGGATGAAGAAATTTACATGGAACAACCAGAAGGTTTCAATGTTCCTGGACAAGAACAGAAGGTGTGCAAACTTGTAAAATCCTTATACGGATTAAAACAAACACCTAAACAATGGCATGAAAAAATTGACAAAGAGATGTTGTCAAGTGAATTCAAAAGCAATGAGTGTGATAAGTGTGTATACACCAAATCAACTCAAAAAGGATATGTCATTGTGTGTCTCTACGTAGAAGATATGATGATCATTGGTAGTAATCATGAGATGATTCAGTCTGATAAGAAAGTACTGACCAGTAAATTTGATATGAAAGATTTAGGAATAACTGATGTAATCTTAGGAATTAAGATCTCCAAAACATCAGAAGTAGACCTGGCCGGCGGTTCGGTTCCGGTTCGGAACTGAACCAAACCTGCCGGTTCCCGATTCCACACTTAAGTGGAACCGGAACCGTGAACCGAACAGGTCGGTTCCGGTTCCGGTTCCGGTTCGAACCTTTTTTTTAATTATATAAAAAAATTGAAAAAAATTGAAAAAAATTATATTAATTGAATAAATAAATAAAATTATTAAACTAAAGAGCTTGAACTTAAATTTTAAAAAATTTAAGTTGCCTACGTATCCTCAAGTGGTGAGAGGAATCAAAACTCACGTGGTTCCATTACAATTTAAAGATATTTCCCCTTTGGAAATTTACAATTTTGTAATTAATAATCATCATTATCAGTTGATCCTTCAGCTCCGGTTCCGGTTCCGCTTGCACTTGTTGTTACAGATGCATTATCGAACAAGTCTTCAAAATCATCTGGGGCATCTTCTTGTTGTCTCAGATAAGCTCGAGTCCAATCATCCACACAAGCTGTTGCTTCTAGAGTGCTTGGATATAATAAAGATTGTCTAGCTTCCAATATATTGCCTCCCAAGCTGAATGCTTGCTCAACCGCAACGATGGAAATAAATGATGCCAATATCTCTTTAGCAATAATTGGTAAAACATGATATATATATTTGATGTCGGTTCCACCATTCAAGGATTTTAAAATTTTTACTAACTAAACTTTCAGTAGGAAACTCGAAATTTGTAGATAAATAATTATCTAATTCGGGGTTATTAGTTGTCGTATCCCTAGCTTTTTTATTTCATTGCAGTAACCAACGATCCCCTGCGCTAAATCTTATTTGAATTACTGGTTCACTACTACTAGATTAACCTAATGTTCCTAAGTTATATCTTACAATATAATCATTAAATAACTCAATTAAATCATTTCTTAATCTCACTATTATTCTTATAATATCAATATCATCTAATATTCCTAAATAACCATAGTAGGCTTGTAAAGCACTATTCAAACCTTCTAATTTAAATGTAGGATAAAAAACAACAGCAATAAAGTAAAGAAATTTCTCTAAAATAATTCAACCATTTTACATTCATAACAGTAATAGCTTCTAACAAAAAAATATCATTAGGATCGTTACTTTCAAGATGTTCATCGAGAGTACCAATAATATTCAAACTTTCAAGAAGAAATAAATGTGCCGTAAGATAATAAACTCCGCTAAAAATTAAAGTAGCATCATTAAAAACTTTTAAAATTTCTAATTTTTTTTTCACAAATATCTCATTGACTAGGAAAAAGTGTGATATTTTGAACATGTTGAGGAAAAAAACTACATAATGCATCTTTATATTGTAATGCTTGACATAAAAGAAAATAAGTTGAATTCCAATGTGTTGGAACATCTCTTGAAAATTTAATCGGTTTAATACCATTTATTTTACAAAACTTGGCCCATTCTCTCCTAACTTGAGAATATGATCAAATACAATTAAGTGTTGTCTTAATAGGATCAATGAAAGGTGATAATTTTTGTAGACCATCTTGAACACATAAGTTAAGGACATGACATGTGCAACGAATATGAAAAAATTGACCCTATAAATTTGATTGACATATTTCTTTTAAATCATTGATGGATGCAGTATTTGCAGATGCATTATCAAATACAATTGTTAAAATTTTATCTACTAAACCATATTTATCAAAAATTACCTTCATCATTCTATAAATATTTTGTGCAGTATTTTGGTCATCAAAAACTCTAAATGCAATAAGTAGTTTTTGCATGGTAAATGATGCATCAATCCAATGACAAGTCACACCCATGTAAGTGTGTTCGCCAATGGTCACTCCAAATATCAGAACATATAGAAATACGACCTTTAATATCTTTAAATATTTCATTTAAAATAATTTTACCATCTTTGTATAATTTAAAAATATGACGTTTTGTTGTGTTTCGAGTCATTCTACATGCAGCAGGATTTAAAGCATTATGCACGTAATTAGTAAAATGAAGTTTTTCACCAAAGCATAAAGAAAAATGTGTCATACAAGTTAATTTCCCAAATTCTTCTCTATTTTTTGCATCAGAATATTTAAATAAATCTACAGCACTCATACCTATACTAGATGATGTGTACCTGGCCATTTGAGTTTGTGTCGTATCAAGTCCAAGTTCAACCGCATGATGTCTTTCCATGTACTTGATCATATTGCCGTATCCACCAGAAAATTTGTAGGAAACCCCATAATGGTTGCATACTGCTCTTGAACCTTCATCGGTATCGTCTAAATGAAAATGAATTTTGAAAACATCCGAGGAACGAGACTTAACTTCTCTTCTCCGTGATTGTGAACCGACACTAGGGCCGCTCTCTTGGGCTGGCATATTTGACATTATGTTCTCAGATGAGCTTGCCATTTTTTGTTTAAGAAATAAGTAACAAGAATAAGAAAATTGAGAATGATAATAACTAATTTGTTATTATAAATAAGAGAATTGAGAATAAGAGAATTGTAGGAATTGAGAGAGTTGAGAAATTGATGTGTTGAAATAATGAAAAATCCATATTTATAGAATTTTAGAATCTTTTTATACCAAAAGTGCCCCTAAAAATAACCGTTTTATTACCGTTATTAGGAATTACAATAACAAATTTTTTATGGCCGTTGGCCTTTTTTTTTAATTTTTTATTTAGGGGCAGGGAGCCGTTGCTCTCTGCCCCTTCCCCAACGGCTAGTAGCCATTGGAGAGGGTTCTTGTTGGAACACTACGGTTCCAACAGGAACCGTTGGAACCGCTGGAACCGCTGGAACCGTTCGAACCCTAACCGAACCGGTCCTTTACGGTTCCTGTTCCGGAACCAGAACCGGTTGGAATCGAAACCGTCCGGTTCCAACCGGTTTGGTTTCGGTTCCGGTTCCAAATCAGAACCGTGGTTGGGTCTAATCAGAAGGATATCTATTATCTTAGACTCACTATGTTGAGAAAATACTTGAGAAATATAATAAAGGAAATCTAAATGTGGCTAGAACTCCGGTAGACTTACTCTTCATTTATCAAAGAATACTGGCTTAAGCGTATCACAACTAGAGTATTCGAGAATCATTGGAAGTCTGATGTATCTCACAAATTACACACGACCTGATATCGCTCAAGCTGTAAACAGGCTTAACAGATATACGAGTAATCCAGGACATAACCACTGGAAAGCCATAGTAAGAGTTTTGAGGTATCTGAGAGAAACTTCAAAATATGGTCTGCATTATACGAGATATCTTGCTATTCTAGAAGGATACAGCGATGCTAACTGGATATCTGATACAATGGATTCCAAATCTACGAGTGGATTTGTTTTCTTACTTTGTGGTGCAACCATGTCATGAAAATCCTCGAGGTAAACATGTATTGCCCGGTCTACTATGGAATCATAGTTCATAGCATTAGAAAAAACAGCAGAAGAAGCGGAATGACTTCGAAATTTCTTATAGGATATTCCAAATTGGCCCAAACCAGTGCCAACGATAAGCATACATTGTGATAGTCAATCGAAAATTGGGAGAGTCCAAAATACAATGTATAATGGTAAGTCTCGACACATACGTCGCATACATAATACCATACGACAACTGCTCTCAAGTGGCATTATATCGATCGATTATGTGAAATCAATGGAAAACCTAGCGGATCCACTTGCTAAAGGTTTACCTAGAGAGCAAGTTGAGAAGTCATCGATGGGAATGGGCTTGAAGCCTATAAATTAAGAATTGTCACTGTGGAAACCCAACCTAGCTGACTGGAGATCCCAAGATCTAGGTTCAAAAGGGACAACTGGAACTTTGTGCAATTCAAAACAAGTACTGTAGAGTTTTATACTCTTTCCCATTCCGATAATACGCAGAGTGCTGTCTTTCAAGGTTAGGATAATCTAAGGCTTTTAATGATCACTATATTATGAGAAGAGTCCTAATGTGGGTGAAGGCAAATTATCTCTTTAAAGTATATCACTTATTTCAAGTAAGAGGTGATGCCACTTCCATGGGATTTTACAGGCTGACTTCCCTAAAGTGCTTGATGAATCCAGGACCAATTTTCATGGCCGGAATGAACACAACCGTAGAACGGGAAATGGTCGAACTAAAGCTGTGTGTTGGTAATTGTCTTGGTTTACACCAACGGAGGAACAGTTCAAGACTATGTGTCACTGGTTCGCCAAGTAAATCCGATTGTCATTCAATAGGAAAGGTTCAAGGTAAAATCTGCCTATTTTGATGCAGTTTTATTTCACGAAAACTCTCTCAAGTGTCTACATTAATATTTAGAGAATTGTGGGGATTGTTGTAAATTCTTTAAATATTTAGTATGTGTGTAAGAGGGTCATGTCCTTTGGGTTGTGCCTTATGGAAAAGACACAAACTTGTAGGAATATGTCCTCTAATTTGATAGGATGAGACTCTAGGCCTAAAAGGGCATAATAGAATGGGTATAACCCTTAGAAGGGTTACACCCCAAACCAAAGGGTTCCCTCAAAGGCACCCTTCATTGCCTATAAATAAAGAGGCTGTAAGACACAGAAATTGGCGACGCTGTCCCGGGCTCGCGGCCCGGTCGGGAGTACAGAGCAGCCCGCCGGGAACTAAACCGGAGAAATAAAATGGAGTCGCCACCCAGTGTGAACCGGGAAATGATTTAAGGCTGCACTCACCCATTGCAAGGGAAGACCTCAAACCGTTGGGTTCGGAATGGTCCCTTACTTATGCCAATTGTAATGAAAAGATTTATGCAATAATATAACCAAGTCTACGCAACATACACACGCAAGAATAACCTATATCTAAGTTTGCATATAACCTATATCTAAGTTTGCATGCATAGAAGTAAGTGAAATAAAGGCAAAATACATAATTCATGAACGTTTTAAACAATAAAGCGCAATAATGTAACTAATAACAACTATGAAGGCATTAATAATAAAAGCGAGCACACAATCTCATGAGCATATAAAATAAATAAATGCAGAAATATAAATAATTAATAACAGTAAGAGCGTCAATAATGAAATGACATGATTAATTATATAATGCAAAATAAATGACCAAAGAAGCAAACATGCATGAAATGTGACGAAAAAAATCAGTTCACTATACGTGCATTCGTGTAGCGTTGGGAAACACGTTCGAACAAAAGTGGGACAAAATGTGTGCATTCGAGTAGCGTTCTGAAACACATTCGAACGTAAATGAGACAGAATGTCCGCGTTCGTATAGCGTTCAGAAATACGTTAGAACGAGATAAGACCTGATGCATGATAAAACAGAATGCATGCGCGTTCGAGTAGCGTTCGTTAACGCGTTCGAACGGACTGAGGCATAATGCATACGTTCGTGTAGCGTTCGAAAACACGTGCGAACGAGATTACCAAAATGGTATCTGAAATGACGCAAACCCATACGCGAATAAACAAATACATAATATAGGACCTCGTACGTCCGATTGAACATATTTCATATTCAATCGAGTGCACTTCGTCCGACGCGGCAAAACATCGTGGTAAAGGTAGCCTTTAGGCATTTTCCTCGAATATAGGACCTTTAATCCACCCAAGTTAGCCCATGCGCATTAAATTATCAATGCATGAATAAACAAATAAATAATATGGGACCTTGTATGCCCGATTGAACAAATTTCACATCCAATCGAGTGTACCTCGTCCGGCGCGGCAAAACATCGTGGTAAAGGTAGCCTTTAGGAATTTCCCTCGAATAAAGGACCTTTAATCCACCCTAGTTAGCCCATGCGCATTAAATTATCAATGCATGAATAAACAAATAAATAATATGGGACCTTGTATGCCCGATTGAACACATTTCACATCCAATCGAGTGTACCTCGTTCGACGTGGCAAAACATCGTGGTAAAGGTTGCCTTTAGGCATTTCCCTCGAATGGAGGACCTTTAATCCACCCTAGTTAGCCCATGCGCACTAGAATGCAATGCATGAGTAAATAAAATAATGATATGCAAAGGGTAAATGACATAATAAAAGGCACGGCAAAATATTGTGGTAAATGTAGTGTAGGCACTGCATTTTTGCATATAAGTCCCGATGATGAGTCTCACATGGAGACACTACCTCTTTAAGTTGTGGAAGTCGCGGGAAACGGACGTCGGAAGGGAAAAATTAGAAATTGATATCTTGATGGACTAAATTCATTTGTTTAGCTGTGGGTTCGCTCTTTGGACCTCTGTTTTAAAATTCATCCTCAGCCCACACCACCAAGCCACACACCAAGCCCACCAAAAAGAACCAAACCCACGCCCAAATGACCTAATTCACGCCCATCACCTTTCCAAAATAACCATTTCACACATTAAACACATGTTGAAATCAAGCCAAATCACCTTCCCGAATTAAAAGATTCAAATCAAATCTCATCAATCACCTTCCTAATTAAATTAAATCACATTCCTAACTAAATAAAATAAATCAAATCAAATCAAATCAAATCAATTTAACTTCCTAAAATGAAGAGATCATTTCCTTATGATACACAAATTAAATATCCCCATAATTACACAATATTCTTTCTTTATTCGCATAAGGTAAACCCCAACCATTGCCTATAAAAAGAAGCATAAACCCAACCTTAGAACCCCTAGCCTAGCATTTACGCCTAAAGTATCCTAAAATCCCCTCTATTGCCGTGAACAATCTCCCGACAGCCCTCCTTCATACTGCCGCATAAACCCACCAGAAAATCCATTCACATTGCCGCAAAATCAGCCCCAAACTGCACCTTGAATTCACGCCAATTACCATACAAAATCAGCCTCAAACAACACCTTACATTCACGCCAATTACCACACAAAATCAGCCCCAAACTGCACCTTACATTCATGCCAATTACCACACAAAATCAGCCCAGAAACTGCCTCCCAATCCACGTCCAAACTGCCTCCAAATCCATGACCAAACTGCCTTTAAATTCTGCCCAAAACAGCATTCTGAAACCACCAAAAAACTGCACTGAAAAATACCCCATTTTCACCGAAAACAGTCCCTGAAAAACTAATCTTTTAAACCCGCAAATAAGTCCAGAAAAACTGCACATCCATCGAATAAAACAGAGGAAAACAGCAGCCCAAACAGCGAGGCAATGAAGGAAAACAACGAACCAGTAAATAGAAAAAGTTGCGGAGCATCAACCCTTCCGACAACCGCGTAGCGCACTTACAAGAGACAACTTAAGAGGTCAGACCTGAGGGCACCCTTTTTATTTATTCTTTTTTTTATTTATCTTCTTATTTTACTTCGCATGAGTATTGTTGATTGGTGTATGCTATGACCATGGGATGATTGAAATATGTGTTGTCTCTCGTGGTATATCGGATGGAAACCCAGACGTAAATTCCGTAGATGAATCCGAATGGATGGTAGTGCGGTTTGTACTTGGGAAATAACTCCACGTACCACTTGAGAGACACACATATTTTGTTTCATCCAATCTAATGTTTATGCATGATTTAGTCGTTTAGTATGTTATTTATTTTTCTAAGCATGATTTAGTCGTTTAGTATGTTATTTATTTTTCTAAGCATGATTTAGTCGTTTAGTACGTTATTTATTTTTCTAAGCATGATTTAATCGTTTAGTATGTTATTTATTTTTATGCATGATTTAGTTGGTTTTTCCAAGCATGATTAGTTATTTCTTTCGCATTAGGAATTTAATTTATGTTTATGTTTAGGTTGTTATTTATTTTTCGCATTAATAATTCAATATGTTCATGAGATTACGGCTTGTCGTTATTTCGACTTACTTTTATGCATGCAAACTAAGATATAGGTTACATGCAAACTTAGATATATGTTATATGCGAACTTAGATGTAGGTTATTGTTGCGTAGACTTGGTTAGATTATTTCACAAATCCATTCATTACAAGTGGCATAAGTAAGGGACCATTCCAAACCTAACGGTTTGAGGTCTTCCCTTGCCAGGGGTGAGTGCGGCCTTAAATCATTTTCCCAGTTCACACCGGGTGGCGACTCCATTATTCTCCGGTTTAGTTCCCCGTGGGCTAATCCGTACTCCCAACTAGACCGCGAGCCTAGAACAGCGTCACCAATTTCTGTGTCCTATAGGTAGCCTTTTGGCATATCCCTCAAATGGAGGACCTTTAAAAACCAACGTAATTAGCCCATGCGCATCAAGTAACAATACATAGAAAATAAATAAAGCAATAATATGGGACCTCGTATGCCCGATTGAACATATCTCACGTTCAATCAAACGTACTTCGTCCGGCGCGGTAAAACATCGTGGTAAAGGTAGCCTTTTAGGCATTTTCTCCCTCAAATAGAGGACCTTTAAACCAACATAGTTAGCCCATGCGCATCAAGCAACAATGCATGAACAAGGAAGAAAATACATAGAAAATAAAAGGTGGAACAATAAACACTAAATTAAATATAAAAATGTAACACGTGCTTGAAAGTTCCTCAAGCGGTACGTGGAGTTGTATCCTAAGTACAGACCGCACTATCGTCCATTCGGATTCAGCTATGGATTTTACGTCTGGGTTTCCATCCGATATACCGCAAGGGATATCACTCAACCATCAACCCAACACAAATGAAACCATACGTAAAACAAAACGATGCATGCGAATGATCGACAAAGAATAATTGAAAAGATAAATGATAAAAAAGGGGGCCATCAGGTCTTACCTTTTAAGTTGCTCCTCGGAAGTGCGTTACGTCATCGTTGGAAGGGTTAATGCTCCATAATTTTTCTGGTTTGCCGCTGTTTTGGACTGCCATTTTCTCTGTTTTTCCTCGCAGTTTTTATGTGTTTTCTGCTGCTGTTTTGTCTCAGTTTCATCACTGTTTTGGAACAATTTTTGGACTATTTTGGGGTGTTTTTTGGTGCAGTCTTTTGTTTGTGTTTGTGATCGGTAAATGGGCTGCTGTTAGTGGCTTATTGTTGGTGGAGGGCTCAGTTTGGGATTGTGTAGTGATTATTGGTGGCTTATTATATGGTTTTATGGTCAGTTGAAGGGCTTAGGGGTTGCTATTTTGTTTATTGTTTGTTTTCTTGAGAGGCTCGTGTGAAGAAGGGACGTGGGTGTTGTGTGGAAGATGAGGCTTAGGGTTTGTGAGCTGTGAGTTGTGCTAGGGTTTATTACTTTGCTCTGTCAAATTTCTTGTTTTATTCGGTTGGCTTCTTTGGTGTTGAGGGATGGGCGTGAGAAGAAAGAAATCAGCGTTTTCAGTGGCTGCCGAGAGGTGAGAGAATTGTGCGTGAGGTAGAGAGAGATAGGAGAGGTATGAGAGAGTGAGAGGAAGATTTGTCTTTGGTTTTGTTGTTTGTGGTGATGAGAGTGGTGTCTGTTTGCTGCGTGGAGTGTGATGGCTCGTTTGTGGTGATGAAGGGCTGTGTCTTCTGAGGTTATGGAGACGTGCGGAATGTGTGGTTGTTGAAGGAAGGGCTGCGTGAAGGGTTAACGAGCAGTGTTTGAGTTTGTGACTTGGGGGTTCTTCGTGGAGAGCTGCAAGTGTTGTTTAGGGTTTGTTCATTGCTTGGTAGTGAAAGGATGCTAATTTTGGTCAGTGTTTGGCTTTGTTTGTTCGGCTGGTTGAGAGAGAGAGGGGAGAAAGGCATGCCGATGGATGTCAAAAAGGGAGATAGGTGAGAGAGTCGGTTCTTAGGGTTCCATTGGAGAGGTGTGCGTGAAGAGAGAAGATACTAGGGTTTATTTATTTTGCTTTTGTGAAAATGTCGAGAGCTGTTGAAAGAGGGGGGAAGAGAGTGATGAGCTTTTGATGGGCCATGGAAACAGACTAGGGTTTGGAAATCTGGTTTCTTTTTATAATGGTCATCCAAGGGTTAGGGTTATGCATGGGTTTTTAAAAGGAAACAAATCAAGTAATTATGTGTGTGTTTAATTTAGGGAATGAATACTTTTATTTTTGGTGGGGGAATTTCTTTAATTTGGTGAGTGATTTATTTAAATTAGGAAGGAGATTTGATTTGATTTAATTTAATTTGTGACATGTGTTTTAAATGTTTTAATTATTTTTGGATTGGGCTTGGGCGAAATGGGCTTTGGATGGGTGCGGGGGGTTTTGGGTCGATGCTTAATATTTTAAAGCAGGGATTAACCGGGCGAACCCGAGGCCAATTAGCTAGTTAAATTTGTTGATGTATTTATTTTTAAATTTTTTCCTTCCGACGTCTGTTTCCCGTGACTTCCACAATTTATCGGGTAGTGCCTCCATACGAGGCTCATCATTGGGCTTTCATGCAAAAATACAAGTGTCTACAGTCGCCCCCACTTTGATGGGACTTGTGCAATGTGTGACAGTGACAATCCTATCAAAGTCATGCATGCATTTTTTTTACTTACTTGTCTCGCCAGCTGCCGCCAAACTTACATGTTGCTTTGAGATGCTTCGAACCGAGTCGATGTAAGACGATGGTTCATTTCCGAACAATTACTGATGTGAGATGATGGTTCATTTTCGAACCGTTACCGATGTGAGGTGGTTCATTTCCGAACCATTATTGATGAGAGATGGTTCATTTCTAAACCGTTACTGAGTTGAGATTGTGGTCCATTTCTGAACCGTTACTTGTTGAGATGGTGGTCCATTTCCGAACCGTTACTTGTTGAGATGGTGGTCCATTTCCGAACCGTTACTGATGAGAGATGGTTCATTTCTGAACCGTTACTTGATGAAAGATGGTCCATTTTCGAACCGTTACTTGATAGGTGGTCCATTTCCAAACCGTTACTGATGTGATGGTGGTCCATTTCCAAACCATTACTGATAGGTGGTTCATTTCCGAACCGTTACTTGATGTGAGATGGTCCATTTCTGAACCGTTACTGATAGGTGGTTCATTTCCAAACCGTTACTTGATGTGAGATGGTCCATTTCTGAACCGTTACTGATAGATGGTTCATTTCCGAACCGTTACTTGATGTGAGATGGTCCATTTCCAAACCGTTACTTGATATGTGGTCCATTTCTAAACCGTTACTGATGTGATGGTGGTCCATTTCCGAACCGTTACTTGTTGAGATTGTTTATTTTTTTGAATCGGTCCTGATTCACTCGTCTTTGCCGCTTTTTCCTTTTTTCTTCGAAACCTGCGAACACAAAAACACAAATCGCATGTATATGATGTGTATGCATGTATGCATGGATGCATTCCCTATTCCGATGGGTTAGGCCTTCCTTGTGCTTCTTTTGGTGCCTCTTGCATATAAAAGTCTTTGGTCGCCCCCTAGGTCTGCTTACAATTTTCTTCTGTCAATTCTATTCCGCCTTTTACTTGCAATTGAAGTTCCCTCGGGGTTCTCACATGTACCAAGATTAGACGTATTTGTCGAATTAATATCAAATATGCTGATGTCACGCATGTTATAACGCAAATCGAAAAGGTTCTAACAAGTAAGGAAAATAATGTCTTTGTGAGAAATAAATGCAGGATTCAAAATAAATATCTTCGTCATCTGCAGCATTGTCTTCTCGGTTTCTTGAGCATCATATTCTCCGACTACAACAGTTCTTCTTTCTATTCATTCTTCTCTTTGTTACTGATCGAGAAATTTTCCCAGGAATCTATCCATTGCCCCATTTAATCTTCACTACTGCTACCCTATATCTCCATGTATAAGGCTCGGTGGTCGATGGTTTGGAGGACAAGGCTTTCTGGTAGGCCGAAGCTAATCATGTAGGTGGGTGGTGGAACATAGTGGTAGTTGGGTAGATGATTTATGTGCGTATTGGGTTGTTCTTTTTCTTGATCAGGTATTTTATGGGCGTCAATAAGGTTTTGGATCTCATGCCTAAGGCGGGTGCAGTTGTCAGTTTTGTGGCCTTTCCTCTGATGGAAGTGACAATATAGGCTTAGGTCAAGGTTGGGTGGCACAGTGTTTGGAAGTGGTTTAGGCTCTAAGGGTTCTAAGAGGCCTTACATCTTCAGCTTTTCAAACACCTTTGGAATAGGCTTACCAAGGTTGGAAAACCGCCTGTTTTTTATGGCAGTGACCACAGCAGTAGCGGGCATTGTCCCTGAAGGCCCCCCAATAGTCCTTCTATTCTGGCCATAAAACTTTCTGTTCTCAACTTATTCCTCCTCAATATCCATAACAGTCTCCCTTAACTGTCGAAAGTCGCCAATCATAGAGGTCATCCTCCTCTGCTTGTTATAAATAGAGGGCTTGGTGCCCCTAATGATAATCTTGATCTGGTCATTCTCCGAGGGTCGAGTCTGCATTTTCAAGAGCTGGCTTCTCCAGCGATCTACATATTCCTTGAAGCTCTCCTCCGGCTTCTGCTTTGTATTCTCCAAGTCACGGAGCGACAAGTCAATTTCCAAGTCTGTGACATACTGATTCAGAAAGGCTTCTACTAATGTCCTCCAATCATCCTTGACATTTCTCTCCAGGCCGTGATACCATACCACGGGCGCCCCTCTAGTGACATCCCCAACATCTTCTGAACCTGACGCTTCAACAGACCCACTGAACTCATCACATAAATATAATGTCAGAGATGGACCCTCGGATCCCCGTTCCCGTTGAACTTGGTTATGTTGGGCATCTTGAACTGAGAGGGCAGCTGCTCCTCAAAAGTCATCGCATCCTAGTCTAATAAATCTTCAAGTTTACCATTCAGCTTACGGGTAACTGACTCTACCTGATCCCTGAGTTTCTGCAATTCTGCTTGCGACCCGATTACCTTTCCTATAGCATACTCTTCCATGTCATCATCGAGAATATCGATCTCATCACTTACCCCATTCGGAGGCTCCTCACGCCTGACATTCTCATTGTTTTATACTCCCTCTGTATGGGGCACTGCCAGACTGGCCACGGCGGTAGCTAAAGCTTGCAACTGCTCAGTAATCTTAGTGATGTTGGTCTCTAATTGGTCAAAGCGGGAAACCTCATTATCTGACTCACTCATGTTTGCTAACTGTTTTTTAATGAGCCTTCCTTTTTCTCTAACCCAACAGATATCTATTATGGCTGTTAAAACTGTGAGTTAGCATGATACATGTATGCGTGCGATGCGTGAGATATATAAGATGTATGTGGTTATCAAAACGACATATATCCTTCCGACCTTATTCCTCCCATACTCGTGGTAAGTCCAATTCTATCCTAGGTATGGCTCATTTTATGCACCAATGCAAGGTACACAAAATCGCTTTCTCCTATGCTACGGGGTGAACCTTGGCCACTTCTGTCCCTTTCCATCGGTAAAAGACAAAGACCACCCATTTACAACATGGACCAAGCCTATTATGGGATTATGCCATTGTCTAGAAACGACGAATTGGGCTTTCAGCAATCGCAGTCATGGGGATGAACTTGGAGGTATCCAAAGTAAACAAATGTGTCATAACAAGGTATATCCTTTCTGGATGAAAGCCAGTGCGGATATCGGACTCATGCTTCTGGCATACTTGGATCGTATTTGGATTTTCTAAGCCCATCAAGGTTTTCATACAAGTTAGCCCATTATCATTTAAAGCATTCAATCACATTATTGCGAGGTGTAAACTTGTCCCAGTTGAAAAAGGCCCAACAGGTTTACACTTTTGCAATAACGTGGCTAAACAACTTTAAATGATAGAGGGCCCAAACACAAAGTGGCCCATCGGTATTTTAGAAACTTTTGGCCCAATCGTCATAAGGCACAAACTCGTCCCAATTTAAATGGCCCAACAAGCTCATATCTCATGACAAGAAGTCTAACTAAATCCAAATGATGATGGTCCCAAACACAAGCATAAATGGGTGGCTTCTATAGGTCATACAACTATGGTTCACATGCAGGTTTATAGGAGTATAGATAAAGGCTCCCACCGGCGAAGGATTGCCCACAACTAGGTCTCCCCACTCAAGGGTTCGAGCGACCAAGTGAGCGCACCTTTTTATACCTTAAGGTACGTGCCACCGAGTGATGGTACCATATAACGATCCGCCCTTTGAGCAAAAACGACTTCACGATACATGAATAACTGTCAAATGTATTCCTCTATTGAAAATTCCCCAGAGGGAGGGTGGAGCGTACTCTCTTAAATACCCTTACCTCTTAGGCTCTTATCACCTTGGTGATAGGAATAAACAATAGATCCTCCAAATTAGTCCATCACTTTAAATATACTTCAAGGTAAGCTTCGAGTAAATGATTATCTAGATGTCTTCACAGCTTTTTCTTTTGGCTATAAAAAGGTAGTGAGTGAAGGAAGACACCAAATCATTATCTAACTCTAAAAATACCTCTGGTTAAATCAACTTTAGACAAGGTTAACTAAAGCAAAAATCACAAAAATTACAAGACATTATTTCAGGGCCGATTCTCAATCCCCAGTGGAGTCACCAGACTGTAGGACACAGAAATTGATGACGCTATCCCGGGCTCGCGGCCCGGTCGAGAGTACGGAGCAGCCCGCCAGGAACTAAACCGGAGAAATAAAATGGAGTCGCCACCTAGTGTGAACTGGGAAATGATTTAAGGCCGCTCTCACCCCTCGCAAGGGAAGACCTCAAACCGTTGGGTTCAGAATGGTCCCTTACTTATGCCAATTGTAATGAAAAGATTTATGCAATAATATAACCAAGTCTACACAACATACACACGCAAGAATATCCTATATCTAAGTTTGCATGCATAGAAGTAAGTGAAATAAAGGCAAAATACATAATTCATGAACGTATTAAACAATAAAGCACAATAATGTAACTAATAACAACTATGAAGACATTAATAATAAAAGCGATCACACAATCTCATGAGCATATCAAATAAATAAATACGGAAATATAAATAATTAATAACAGTAAGAGCGTCAATAATGAAATGACATTATTAATTATGTAATGCAAAAGAAATGACCAAAGAAGCAAACATGCATGAAATATGACGAAAAGAAATCAGTTCACTATACGTGCATTTTTGTAGCGTTGGGAAACACATTCGAACAAAAGTGGGACAAAATGTGCGAGTTCGAGTAGCGTTTTGAAACGCGTTCGAACGTAAATGAGACAGAATATCCACGTTCATATAGCGTTTGGAAATGCATTCGAATGGGATAAGACCTGATGCATGATAAAACAGAATGCATGCCCGTTCGAGTAGCGTTCGTAAACGCGTTCGAACGGACTGAGGTAGCATACATATGTTCGTGTAGCGTTCAGAAACGCGTGCGAATGAGATTACCAAAATGGTATCTGAAACGACGCAAACCCATACGTGAATAAACAAATACATAATATAGGACCTCGTATGCCCGATTGAACACATTTCACATTCAATCGAGTGCACTTCGTCCGGCGCGGCAAAACATCGTGGTATAGGTAGCCTTTAGGCATTTCCCTCGAATAGAGGACCTTTAATCCACCCTAGTTAGCCCATGCGCATTAAATTATCAATGTATGAATAAACAAATAAATAATATGGGACCTTGTATGCCCGATTGCACACATTTCACATCCAATCGAGTGTACCTCATCCGGCGTAACAAAACATCGTGGTAAAGGTAGCATTTAGGCATTTCCATCGAATAGAGGACCTTTAATCCACCCTAATTAGCCCATGCGCATTAAATTATCAATGCATGAATAAAAAAATAAATAATATGGGACCTTGTATGCCCGATTGAACACATTTCACATCCAATCGAGTGTACCTTGTCCGGTGCGGCAAAACATCGTGGTAAAGGTAGCTTTTAGGCATTTCCCTCGAATAGAAGACCTTTAATCCACCCTAGTTAGCCCATGCGCACTAGAATGCAATGCATGCGTAAATAAAACAATGATATGCAAATGGTAAATGACATAATAAATGGCGCGGCAAAATATTATGGTAAAGGTAGCCTTTTGGAATTTCCCTCAAATGGAGGACCTTTAAACCAACGTAATTATCCCATGCGCATCAAGTAACAATACACAGAAAATAAATAAAGCAATAATATGGAATCTCGTATGCCCGATTGAACATATCTCACGTTCAATCAAACCTACTTCGTTCGACGCGGCAAAACATCGTGGTAAAGGTATCCTTTTAGGCGTTTTCTCCCTCAAATAGAGAACCTTTAAACCAACATAGTTAGCCCATGCGCATCAAGTAACAATGCATGAACAAGGAAGAAAATACATAGAAAATAAAAGGTGGAACAATAAACACTAAATTAAGTACCAAAATGTAACACGTGCTTGAAAGTTCCTCAAGTGGTACGTGGAGTTGTATCCCAAGTACAGACCATACTACCGTCCATTCAGATTCAGCTACGGAATTTACGTCTGGGTTTCCATCCGATATACCGTAAGGGATATCACTCAACCATCAACCCAACACAAATGAAACCATACGTAAAACACAACGATGCATGCGAATGATCGACAAAGAATAACTGAAAAGATAAATGATAAAAAAGGGGGCCCTCAGGTCTTACCTATTAAGTTGCTCCTCGGAAGTGCGTTACGTCGTCGCCGGAAGGGTTAATTCTCCGTAATTTTTCTGGTTTGCCGCTGTTTTGGATTGCCGTTTTCTCTGTTTTTCCTCGTTTTTATAAATTTTTGCTGCTGTTTTGTCTCAGTTTCTTCACTGTTTTGGAATAATTTTTGGACTGTTTTGGGGTGTTTTTTGGTGTAGTCTATTGTTTGTGTTTGTGATCAGTAAATGGGCTGCTGTTAGTGGCTTATTGTTGGTGGAGGGCTCAGTTTGGGGTTGTGTAGTGATTATTGGTGGCTTATTGTGTGGTTTTATGGTCGGTTGGAGGGCTTAGGGGTTGCTGTTTTGTTTATTGTTTGTTTTCTTGAGAGGCTCGTGTGAAGAAGGGACGTGGGTGTTGTGTGGAAGATGAGGCTTAGGGTTTGTGAGCTGTGAGTTGTCCTAGGGTTTATTACTTTGCTCTGTCAAATTTATTGTTTTATTCGGTTGGCTTCTTTGGTGTTGAGGGATGGGCGTGAGAAGAAAGAAATCAGCGTTTTCAGTAGCTGCCAATAGGTGAGAGAATTGTGTGTGAGGTAGAGAGAGATATGAGAGGTATGAGAGAGTGAGAGGAAGAGTTGTCTTTGGTTTTGTTGTTTGTGGTCATGAGAGTGGTGTCTGTTTGCTACGTGGAGTGTGATGGCTCGTTTGTGGTGATGAAGGGCTGTGGCTTTTGAGGTTATGGAGACGTGCCGAATGTGTAGTTGTTGAGGGAAGAGCTGCGTGAAGGGTTAACGAGCAGTGTTTGAGTTTGTGACTTGGGGGTTCTTCGTGGAGAGCTGCAAGTGTTGTTTAGGGTTTGTTCATTGCTTGGTCGGTGAATGGATGCTAATTTTGGTCAGTGTTTGGCTTTGTTTGTTCGGCTGGTTGAGAGAGAGAGGGGATAAGGACAGGCCGAGGGATGTCAAAAAGGGAGATAGATGAGAGAGTCGGTTCTTAGGGTTCCATTGGAGAGGTGTGCGTGAAGAGAGAAGATACTAGGGTTTATTTATTTTGCTTTTGTGAAAATGACGAGAGCTGTTGAAAGAGGGAGGAAGAGAGTGATGAGTTTTTGAGGGGCCAATGAAACAGACTAGGGTTTGAAAATCTGGTTTCTTTTATAATGGTCATCCTAAGGTTAGGGTTGTGCATGGGTTTTGAAAAGGAAACAAATCAAGTAATTATGTGTGTTTAATTTAGGGAAAAAATATTTGTATTTTTGGTGGGGGAATTTCTTTAATTTGGTGAGTGATTTATTTAAATTAGGAATGGGATTTGTTTTGATTTAATTTAATTTGTGACATGTGTTTTAAATGTTTTAATTATTTTTGGATTGGGCTTGGGCGAAATGGGCTTTGGATGGGTGCGGGGGTTTTGGGCCGAGACTTAATATTTTAAAGCAGGGATTAATCGGGCGAACCCGAGGCCAATTAGCGAGTTAAATTTTTTGATGTATTTATTTTTAAATTTTTTCCTTCCGACGTCCATTTCCCGCGACTTCCGCAACTTATCGGGTAGTGCCTCCATACGAGGCTCATCTTTGGGCTTTCATGCAAAAATGCAAGTGTTTACAGAGGCCCTTGAGTTCATTATCATCAAGAAGAAAAAACACAAGTGTCAATAGTGCAGTAAGTCACATAAGTCTTGAGTCTTGTCTTTTGGAGTCAAGAGAGAGTTTCCACCATTGTCATAGTTCAAGATCTTGTTAAAGGAGTGCCCCTTCAACAAGAAGCATCCAATGAATCCTGCGAGAACGTTAGCCACATTGTATCCGTAGAGCACCAAGACGGAGGCTAATAAGTTCTTAAGGATATATGCATCTTGACTTGGATTTCGAGTTTTCGTCATCTTCTTCATTTTCGAGGTTTTCTCTAAGTTTTAGGGTTTATGTTTAATATTGGTATGTTAGTGTAGATTTGATTTTATTATTGTGTTCTGGTTTTCATTTGTTTGAAACATGTTGATTTCGTTTAATAACACATATTTCACAACATCTACTTTTTTAGGTATTATTGAATTCTCTGTAAATTAAACTATCATCTTAATTCTGATATAATTTTTCTAAAAATTTAATTATATCTGTATGTCCATGCTGATGTTGTGGTATGGAATTGTTTGGCATCTTAAAGTATTAGTCCAATAAGAAGAAGAATGCGGCATTGAGGAAAAGTAGAGACATTAATTCGAGTATGGGCTACGATATTTAGGGGCAATTTTTTTACCCCGGTAAATGCATAGCTACCGAGTAAAATAGTGTTGATTTGAAAATTGAGGTTAGTCACTTTATGAAAAGCCTACTGCAGGTTAGCATTGTTCTGGATTTTCTCCTAGGATCCTAATTTTGCAAGACTGCCATGATATCTCTTATGAGATGGCTCAATATGCAGAAATATCATATTTAACTGGTAGTGAAGTGAATCACTTATTATATTTTATTGTTTCAACTACTGCTAAAGTTGCTGTTGCAAATGTAGCATTTAATATTGATGTGGAAACTGCTTATAAAAAACGGGCTGCAGAATTCTTCTTCCCATTTTAGGCTTCTCCTCAATTTAAGATTCATACCTTCAGAAAATGAGTGATGCCTTTAACAAAGACATCAGGATACGGTTCCTCTATCACCAGATGTAGTTCCATGATTCAAACTTCATTGTAGACCAGATGTTTATGAGCTGGAGACAGAGCTTTCAGAACAATCAAATCTTCAGCAGAAGGTCGCTGATTTGGCATCTAAGGTTTACCTTTCTTCTTCTCCCATTGTTGGCTGCATAGATATTTAGTTTTGATGGGTTAGGCTTTTCCTAGAATGTGTTCATAGTTCTCTAAAGTCTAAACTGGTGCATAAGATGTTCTAGTATTTCCTAGTTCCGAAATTTTCAGTAATTATTGAAATCTCATATGATTTTAGTTTATGTTCTCTTGATTTATACATAACGATGTTTGGATTTTTATCATCATGACTGATTTCCGTGCTGTGTCCGAAATTCATAAAGAAATTTCTTATTATAGATTGACATATGACAACATATGTGCAACTTTATGGAGTGGAATATATTCCCCTTTTTCTTAAAATTTAACCATTTAATCACAACTGGTTTATTTCTAAATTCCTCATTTCCTGTGACAGTGAATATTTCCAGAATTTTGATATTTTCACTCACCGATGAATTTTCCATTTTTCTTTTGCTTTTGAATATATTATTTTATCATTTATAATTTCTGATTGTAAATGTTTATGTGATATTTGTTGTATATTTAGTGTCATTAAACGTCAAAACAACATGCTTCAAACAAATTAAACCAGATCAATATCAACCAAACTATCATAAAACCCTAGAACATGAAACTACAGAAAACCTGGAAAATGTGAAGATGAATCCAAGTCGAGATCTCTCTCTGTCCTTAAGAACTTATTGGCCCCGTGACAGGTGCTTCACGGATTCGCAATTGACCAATGTTCTCTCAGGATAACTTGGTTCCTTCTTGTCCAAGGTGCACTCCTTGGCAAGTGTTTGAACTGGGATCAATGGTGGAACTCTCTCACAATAAAATGAAAGTAATATGATTCTCAAAACCGAATCTGTTTTTTTTTTCATGTCTCTTGTATTGGATGGGATGCCTCTTATATAAGGCATGGAGGGGTGCCAAGTGGGCACCCCTTGGGGTGGGATGCAACCCTTTCAAGGATTGCAACTTTCCCAAACACCCCTAACATCCAACAAGACATTTAACTCTTACTATGGTTTTCCAGATACCTCAAAACTCTTACTATGGTTTTCCAGTTGTTATGTCCTAGATTGCTCGTATATCTGCTAAGCTGGTTCACAGCTTGAGCAATATCAGGTCGTGTGCGATTCGTGAGATACATCAGACTTTCGATGATTCTCGAATACTCTAATTGCGATACGCTTGAACCAGTATTCTTTGATAGATGAAGAGTAGGGTCCACAGGGGTTCTAGCCACATTTAGATCCCCTTTGATATATTTATCAAGTATCTTCTCAATATAATGAGTCTGAGATAATATATATCCGTCTGATGTCCTAGAAATCTTAATTCCTAGGATCACATCAGCTACTCCCAAATCTTTCATATCAAATCTGCTGGATAACACGTTTTTGGTAGACTGAATCATTTCATGATTACTACCAATTATCAGCATATCGTCTACATAGAGACACACAATGACATATCCTTTTTGAGTTGATTTGGTGTACACACACTTATCACACTCATTGGTTTTGAACCCACTTGACAACATTGCTTTGTCAAATTTCTTATGCCATTGTTTAGGTGCTTGTTTTAATCCGTACAAGGATTTTACAAGTTTGCACACCTTCCGTTCTTGTCCAGGAACATTAAACCCTTCTGGTTGTTCCATGTAAATCTCTTCATCCAATTCACCATTCAAGAATGTCGTCTTTACATCCATTTGATGTATTTCAAGACCAAATATAGTTGTTATGGCTATGAGCATTCTTATCGATGTGATACAAGTCGTTGGTGAATAGGTGTCAAAGTAATCAAGGCCTTCCTGTTGTCTATAACCTTTTATGACAAGTCTCGCCTTGTACTTATCTATCGATCCATCCGTTTTCATCTTCCTTTTGAATATCCATTTGTAGCCCAGCGGCTTACAACTTGGTGGAAGATCAACCAACTCCCAATGTTCTGTAGGATCTAATCAATCTCATTGTTAATAGCCTCTTTCCAAAAAGGTGCCTCCGGAGAAGCCATAGCTTCTTTGTAGCTTTGAGGCTCATTTTCTAACAAGTATGTCAGAAAATCCGGACCAAATGACTTAGACGTTTTAGCTCTTTTGCTACGTCTAGGCTCGATTGTCTCAGCATTTTCACGTTAATCTGATTCTTGGTCAACCTGATCATTATCCTTGACAGTGTCAACTGTTCTTTTGAGAGACTCTTTTGTCTGTCTTTCCTTGCAAGGAAATGTCTCTTCAAAAAATGTCACATTTCTCGACTCAATTATCATGTTCGGATTGATGTCAGGAATCTCCGACTTTGTACTAAGAATCGATACGGACTACTGTTGCGAGCATATCCAATGAATATACAATCAACAGTTTTGGGTCCTATTCTAACCTTCTTAGGTTTAGGAACCATTACTTTGGCAAGACACCCCAACACCTTTAGGTATTTGTAGGAAGGTACGAAACCTTTCCACAACTCATATGGTGTCTTGTCCAACCTTCTGTGAGGAAGTTTGTTAAGAACGTAGTTCGCGGAAAGCAAGGCTTCCCCCCACAAGTTCTGGGGTAGTCCCGACCTCGTCAACATAGCGTTCATATTTTCCTTCAACGTTCGGTTTTTGCGCTCCGCAATTCCGTTCTGTTGAGGAGAATAAGGAGCAGTGGTTTCGTGAATAATTTCGTGCACAGAAAAATATTCACCGAATGGTGAAACGTATTCACCACCTTTATCACTCCTGATTCTTTTGATTTTCTTGCCAAGTTGATTTTCAACTTCGCTCTTATAGTGTACAAAGCTCTCAATAGCTTCTGCTTTGCTTCTCAACAAGTACACATAGCAGAATCTTGTGCTGTCATCGATAAAAGTGACAAAGTACTTTTTACCGCCTCTTGTTTGCACAATGTTCATGTCACACACGTCAGTGTGTACAAGTTCTAAAGGTTCAGAACTGCGTTCAACGGAATGAAAAGATGTTCGATGCATTTTTGCTTCAACGCATGCCTCACACTTATGTTGGCTATCAATTGCAATTTTAGGTTTAAGGTCCATGTTAATTAATTTACGCATGATATCATAATTAACATGTCCTAACCTCCCATGCCATACGTTTTATGACTCAATAATATAAGTAGAAGTACTAGCTTTATTATTCGCACGATTAACAGTCATTACATTTAGTTTGAAAAGGCCCTCAGTTAGGTAATATTTTCCTACATACATATCATTCTTTGCCATTACAAACTTATCATAAACAAATACTAGCTTAAAACCAGCCTTACTAAGAAGAGAACCTGAGACCAAGTTCTTTCGAATATCCGGAACGTGCAATATATTTCTCAATGTTAGCTCATTTCCTGATGTCATCTTCAGAACAATTGTGCCTTGTCCAACCACCTGAGAGGTAGACGAGTTTCCCATTGTCAGATGATCGCCGCCATTGACCTTCTGGTACATGGAAAACATCTTGCTATCTGCACAGATATGACGAGTAGCCCCAGTGTCTACCCACCATTCCCTCGGATTCCCAACTATGTTGGCTTCGGTTACCACTGTTGATAGTTCCATCTCTGAGATATCATCAGTCAGTTGCTCACCATCAGTGACATGGGCCTCATTTTTCTTTTTCTTGCCCTTGTCCTGAGACTTCTTGTTTCTGCAGTCCTTTGACATATGACCGCTCTTTCCACAGTTGTAGCATTTCCCCTTGAACTTCTTGTTCGAAGAATCGGCTCCATTTTTCTTTCTTTTCTTGCTACCATTCACACCCTCAATGATGTTGGCCTTAGACTCCATAGTCTTGTAGCTGGCCTTCTCGGACATCCTGTTGTCCTCCTCGATTCTCAATCGAACACTAAGGTCTCCAAGGCTCATCTGCTTCTTTTTATGTTTCAGATAGCTCCTGAAGTCCTTCCATGATGGAGGCAACTTTTCAATTATGGCTGCAACTTGAAACATCTCACAGAGTTTCATACCCTCATCCAGTATTTCATGAATGATTAACTGCAGTTCACCCAACTGAGACATCACTGTCCTTGAATCTACAATCTTGTAGTATATGAACCTACCCACGACAAATTTCTTTTGTCCGGCATCCTCGGTTTTATACTTATTCTCGAGAGATTCCCAGAGAATCTCCGCAGAAGTCATGTCTTGGTATACATTGTACAGGGTATTGTCAAGACCACCCAAAAGTTAGTTCTTGCATAAGAAGTCTCCAGACATCCAAGTCTGTTCTCGCTCTTCCTTGGCCATTTCAGATTCACCCTCCACAGGACCCGGAGGATCTTTGAGGAATTTAGCCAATTGGAGAGTTGTCAGGTAGAACAGCATTTTGCTCTGCCACTGCTTGAAATTTGCCCCACCAAATTTCTCCGGCTTTTCTCCATGAGAGACCGGTACTGTGATATTTCCTCTAGCCATTTGTAACTGGAAAATCCAATAGGGGTCAATTAGTCTACAAAAGACAAATTACACGACGATCAACGAATGATCTTGTTCAATTGATGTACTAGGTAACCACTTGTTGTTCTATTGGACGGTGGTTCCAATAAACACAAGTCCTTGAATTTCAACTAAAGATTCTTTTAGAAAAAATGAATAAACGAATATCGCCTTTTAGATAAAATATTCTTTAAACACTTTTTCAATAGGATCCTTTAGCAATTCAAACCCAGAACTACACTTTATATAACAGTACAATATACAATATGTGTAGATATATGTAAGTGTCAATCAAGATTGGATGGAATTTCTTGTGTATGATTACACTTTAAATTCTCAACCAAGTATGCAACACACAATCAATTTCAACTTTATCACTGTGTGTATGCTTGTGATAATTGAACAACCTAATAATAACTTAAATCTATACTACCAAGATTAATGTGTTACAGTATATGATTTACTAAGTTAATATTAATTTAAGTTTGCAGTTTATAATAATTACAGGACTATTTCGTTAGTGTCACGTTCGTATATACGTTCGACCGAGAATGGCAGTGTGGGTGCGTTCGTGTTGCATTTGACAACGCGTTCGAACGATGTGTTTCCAGAGAGTTCACGTTCGAGTAGCGTTTGATAACGCGTTCGAACGGAATGATTCCAGAGAGTTTGCGTTCGAGTTGCGTTTAGGACGCGTTCGAACGTTCTTAGGCAGAAGGCTTGCGTTCGAGTTGCGTTTGAAGATGCGTTCGAACGTTCTTACGAAATTTCAGATTTTAAGCATTCGCGTTCGTCGGGCGTTCGAACGCCCTACAGGTTTACATGCACAGTTCGTATTTTTCCCAGAAAATTTCTACCCTAGCATGCGAATTTACAGTCTAACAACACTAGAATGCAATAAGTTCTTAAGATTATTGTATATTTAGTGTCATTAAACGTCAAAACAACATGCTTCAAACAAATTAAACCAGATCAATACCAACAAAACTATCATAAAACCCTAGAACATGAAACTACAGAAAACCTGGAAAATATGAAGATAAATCCAAGTCGAGATCTCTCTCTGTCATTAAGAACTTATTGGCCCCGTCACATGTGCTTCATGGATTCGCAATTGACCAATGTTCTCCCAGGATAACTTGTTTCCTTCTTGTCCAAGGTGCACTCCTTGACAAGTGTTTGAACCGGGATCAATGATGGAACTCTCTCACAATAAAATGAAAGTAATATGATTCTCAAAACCGGATATGTTTTTTCATGTCTCTTGTATTGGATGGGATGCCTCTTATATACGGCATGGAGGGGTGCCAAGTGGGCACCCCTTGGGGTGGGATGCAACCCTTTCAAGGATTGCAACTTTCCCAAACACCCCTAACATCCAACAAGACATTTAACAATATCCTTTAATGAATATTACAAGAATTTCTAACAATTTTTTTTATCAGCATGCTTACAACCCAGATGAGGACTAGGCAGAGGTGGAATCCCAACTCCGTGCGCAACTGGAATCTTTTCTAGAAATTGCAAGAACATTCAATGCAATTTACATGAAGATTGTGCCCTACTATTGGCTTTATTTGATCTGTGTTGAGATACTCTGTTACTTCACATTTCATTTCAACCTGAACATGATAAGTTGAATAATTTTGCACCAAGTGTCTTTAGCATGTCTTTTAGTTGATGTTTAAGTTGGTATTCGGCATGCCGATTTCTCATGTATTTCCTTATAAATACGTGTATAAACAATATTTTGTTATAAAATTTTTTTATAGTTTTGTCAATATTTTATCTTAGAAATGGTAAAGAAATACATGACCTAGGATTGATTAAGTTATAACGTAATTGCAAAAGCGTCGCAATTGACATTGAGAAATGTTGTAACAATATCATTCTTAAACCGTTCCTGGTCAAGGTTTACATTCTTGGTCCGAAAGTAAACTCGGGAGACTAGTACATGTCGTATTTCAGAATATTAGATTCTGGTGGTTTATCTCAGTGAGCTACGAGTCTAGAGAGACTCATATAGACATGTAGGTGTTCATAGCAGATGAGCACTGAACGACTCACGGAAGATTCCTAATAGATGGTACACTTGCGTCAATAGGAATCTTCACGAGTTGAGTAGCATAGTAGTCCTTTGACTTGAGATACCACGGTGGATATATGAGTTATCCTCCATACTTTGATGACAGTCACGTCTTTGACCTTTTTAGGTTAGACCTCCGCCAGTTCATTGGGTGTGGACCGATGCTCATGATATCTGGTGATGTGTCAAGAGAGGATCCGTCAGTCCTGCGTACAAGATTTAGGTATCCTCTTCATGAGATTGTGATTTATCAAATCCATGGCCATGGTACACTCGGAAATGAGTTCTGAGTGTTATTGAGAAATCGTGAATCTATACGTCGACGAGATAACACCTTATGAGATTTGACAATTATATCCATGTCTCTGGTATTTATTCGGATACCTATGACGGAAGGATTATACGTATGTGAAGATCTTAACTTGTATGGTTCAGAGAAGATATATGTGGTCGTCATAATTTATGAGTGGGTAAATTATTGTTGGGTTCTCTAAGAACAATTCCAAGATCATTTAAGCATAAAAGAAGTGAATACTCGAAGTAAGAATGCGGACAAATACTTACAACGATCGGTTGTGTGGATGTGTTGAGAAAAAAAAATTGCTCCTTTGAAATGCTCCAAGGTCCTCTATGAATGATTGTGTGTTGAGCTCCAAGCTTGGTGAATGAGATTCCAAACTCAATGGATATTTCCCTATCACCTTTGAATGACTTCTTTTAAGTGCTAGCTTAGGAAAATTTTGCTACAAAATTTTTCCCTTTGAAGAGAGCAACTCTCGGCTTTTGGAGATGGAGAGGGAGAAAGTGCAATTTTCGGTGAAGAGAGAAAAGAGAGTGATGATTGTGTTAAGTGAAATTATTTTCCAAAAATAAAAGTCATATACCAAATACAACATTTGGTAAATGTCACTCAACCTATCAAATAAAATAATGAAATGTGTATTACAAGTTACCATCAACTAATACTAACTTTCATCACCAAAAAGGTAAGTAAAGTGACAAGTGATGTGACTTGTGGTGGGCCCCACTTGACTCAAAATCCAAGTGTGCCCGCAAACACATTCCGGGCTCGGGTTCGTTAATTCTGAATTAATGAATTTTACATTGCGACTAAATTAAATCAAATTTAATTAAATAATTATGCCTATCAAAATTACTATTAAAGTCGCTTGTGAATTAATTCTAAATTAATTCGTTCGCCCGAATTAAAATCCAATTTAATTCCGTTATGAAATCTAATTTCATATAATATATCTAATATATTATTTAATCGATAAATTCCAAATTAATCGGTCTCTCTCTTCTAATTGAATTTTATCTCAGATAAATTATCGCCGTAATTAATCCTAGATTAATTTTCTCTCTCTCATAATTAATCGCAGATTAATTCTGTTCGAGTCATACGTCATCGGTGAATCTTCGGGAAGCAACCCATGAGATCTCTGGATATGTTGGCAGTAAATCCGGTCGTCGGACTATCCGAACACATGCATACCCGATACCACGTTCCTACCGATTTACGAGATATGGTTGGCTTCTAGCAAAGCGCCGTGCCTACCCAATTCTCCAGAAATATTCTTTAAGGAATATATAATCTTTGTCATGCGTAGTATACGTAGTATTGTGTATTGCGATCCAGTATCAGATGTCACATGCAAGGCACGGGGTTGGAATATTGTATGCCCCGTACGAAGCATATATCGGATCACAAGCAACTAGTCTCTTTAATCGGATAATCATGACCTTGTCATATTTTCTTGATAGTTGCAACATAATAGAGTACAAGTTCTGTATCCTTGCGTGATCATCATCTCCATATGACTGAAGTGATACTTCCATCTTGACGTCACACCCAATACACTATGATTCTCAATAAACCCAGAAGAGGCGTACTCAGAGCCTGTTAAAGCCCCGGACGACCAAAACCAAAGCGTATTGATTGTTGCAAGTATTAGCGATGCAAGTCTCAGGTTAAGACCAAATACACCTACCCTGATTCGGATTCCCATAGACACATAGTCATACTACCATTGGGATTCCGAGGGGTCTATCCAGAGCAAAGCTGTTTCCGTACCATCGGTAAACACAACCTCCTATCACACTTGCATAAGTATCTAATACTTAAATATATGAGAACTATGTTGTTACGCTCCCACAACGCGAACAAGTGCAATACTAGTCTATTCTGCATTATCGATGTACAGTCTCGATTATACTACGACTAGGGATATTTAATGATTAAACCTTAGTGGATTGATACTGTCTCATATCTTATAATCTGGAACTAATCATAAGGACTTTTATCATTTATATTTTCAAGTAATCTAATTACAAAATGATAAAATATCAATTTCCTTTGTCACATAGTTAATTTGTACAAAAACCACAATGTTTTTACAAATAGTGACGCTATGGGTCATAATTGTCTAACAATTTGCCACTTGGCCTATAGTCAGTCACTCAAGTATCTAACACATGAACTATGAACATGTCGCTCAAACTTTTACTGAGGAATAACTTTCGTCAGCGGATCTGCAATGTTGTCATCTGATGCGACCTTCTCGATCTTCACATCACCACGATGTATGATCTCACGAATCATATGGAAACGTCGAAGAACATGCTTGGATCGTTGATGAGACCACAGTTCCTTAGCCTGCACTATAGCCCCGTTATAGTCATAATACAAAGGAACGGGCTCAGCTACTAACGGAACAACTCCTAATCCAATTAGGAATTTACGGATCCAAACTGCCTCTTTTGCTGCTTCAGCTGTAGCAATATATTCCGCTTTTGTTGTTGAATCAGCAACAGTCTCTTGCTTGGAAGATTTTTAGCTTACTGCTCCGTTGTTCAAACAAAATATGTACCCAAATTGCGACTTACATTCGTCTTTATCGGTTTGGAAACTTGCATCGGTAAACCCAGTTACCTCAAGTTCTTCATCTCCATAGATTAAGAAAACATCCTTAGTTCGTCTAAGATACTTAAGGATGTTCTTAACCGCCATCCAGTGACCATCACCTGGATCGGCCTGATAGCGACTACACATGCTTAAAGCATACGAGACATCAGATCGCGTACATATCATGGCATATATGATTGATCCGACTGCGAAGCGAACGGGATCTGACTCATGTTGTCTCTCTTATCTTGCGTTTTAGGACACATGTCCTTAGATAGAGTGTGGCCATATGACACTAGCAATAGTCCCCTCTTAGATTGTTCCGTGTTGAATCTCTTCAACACTTTGTCAATGTACGTGCTCTGGGAGAGTCCAAGTAGCTTTCTAGATCTATCCCGGTAGATCTTTATTCCCAGAATAAAAGCTGCTTCTCCTAGATCTTTCATGGAGAATTTTAACGAAAGCCTAGCTTTCACCGATTGTAGCATGGGAATGTCATTGCCCATAAGCAATACATCATCAACATAAAGGACAATGAATGTCAGTGCGCTCCCACTAACCTTCTTATGTACACAAGGATCATCCTCGTTTTGAACGAAATCATATTTTTTTATGATCTCATCAAAACATTGGTTCCAAGAACACGATGCTTGCTTCAATCCATAAATGGATCGATTTAACTTGAAAACCTTGTTTCCATGTTTTGGCATGACAAAACCGTTAGGCAGTTGCATATAAACATCCTTCAAAAGGTTTCCGTTAATGAAAGCGGTTTTGACGTCCATTTTCCATATTTCATAATCAAAATATGCAGCAATAGCAAGCATTATCCGAATGGATTTAATCATGGAAACTAATGAGCGGAAAATATATCAATATTTACCGCCCCTTTTACTTAATATTTTGTTTAGTTTCTCGGGTTTGATGAACGTTTTGATGTGTTTTAGTTTATTTTGCAGATAAAATAATATCGGGTCTTAATGAAATCATTTAGGACGAAATATGGGTCAAATAAGGGCAATTATTGGACTTGATATTTTAATTTTGGAGATTGGAAACTTGAAAGGGCGTTTTGACGAAGTGCAGTTTTGGAAATTCCAGTTTTGCGCATCTGTCGTATTTTGGGCATAAATTTTTACTCAGATATCGGATTGAGCTGATTCAAGTTCCATATTAAATAAGACTCAAATATCTACAACTTTGAAAGACAAAATAATTTCGAATTCTGAAGATTTCATGACCGAAATTGATGAACTATCCAGAAGTGTGTGGAGTGTAATTATTAAAAGTCATTATCAATCATTTTCAAAGCAAAATATTAATTAATTAATAATTAATAAAAATTATCAAATCAACACCAAACAAGATAAGCAATTAGTGGAGCAATTATGGATTTGGTGGAGTAATTAGTGGAGAAATTAATAATGGATTTGGTGGAGAATTTGATAGATGATTTGATGGTGGCAAAATTTTGCCTATAAATACCAAGCCATTTCATTTGTAAAATTCATACTTTCTTCTTTGAAATTCTTAATGAATAAATAAGAAGATTGTATCTAGTTTTTTATTTTTAGTTTTCAGTAATTAATTTTCAGTTTCGCACTTTCTTTTCTTTACTTTTCAGTTTTTACTTTCCGCAATTTACTTTTACGCACAGTACTTTTTTTCTTTAATTTTTCAGTTTTTACTTTTCAGTAATGAGGAGGTAACTTCCCTAGCTATGGTGAAAGGTAATTCTTTTACTATTGATATTTAGATTAATCTCCCTTAAATATAATATATTCACTATTTAAAATATTGACTTAAAAATGATACCGCTATATTGGTCGGTTGGTAATTCATTTTAATCTGGTTTTAACCTGACTAATCAAGGATACCGCCAGATTGGTCGGTTGGTAATTAAACTTTCTTACCGCCTATATGGCAGGTTCATGGACAAATCTTTTTACCGCCTTAATGGCCGGTTGGACTTAATTTGACTTAATCAGGTTACCGCCTATATGGTTGGTTGGTAATGTTATCACAAGTTTATATATTATATTATGGGAGATATCTAAATTAGTAGTAGTAAAAGTAATTCCTTTTACCTTAGCATTTTATTTTATTGTAATTTACTTTTCAGTATTTACTTTACCGCATTTTTACTTTATGTCTTTTATTTTCAAGTTTTTACTAGCCCTAGTTATGTGTTGTAACTAAATTATTTATCTAGGGTTGTGATGACTTTTAATATCACCGGTTTATAAGGGGTTAAATTATATTTGAGTAATTAATATAATGATTTATTTATTGAGTCTTAATCTTAATGCTTTTTCATTAATTGGTCATTAATAAAATTGATCTGGTAAATCTAAAATGAACTAGACATAGGGATTTTAGGTTTCAGCCTTAGACTAAATAGCCCACGATCTTCCTTGAGAATAGATAACCCTTTAATAGATTTCCTTACAGGATAGGAATATACCTGTCGGGCGGGGGTAGCCATAATTGGAACTTAATCTTAATGAATCCAGGTAATTTGGTCGACATAGACATATGGTTCAATTGAGTTATACTGGATATTTGTAGTTGACCATCGGAAGAGGCTTTTACATAATTTAGTGTTCCAGGTCAATAAATCAATATATTACCCAACTGTAAGATAACCACTTCATCTTTAAAATGATATTAAAAGAAATTACAACCCTAGATCTTTGTGTCTTTTGTTATTTTCCTTAGTATTTTCTTTTGTCTTTTTATTTATTTATTTATTGTGCAAAACCACATTCAATCAATCAAACAATCATTCTCTTCTCTATTTAATTAGATATTTGTAAATAAATAGATTCAATAATTAATAACAACAATAGGAATTAAGTCTTCGTGGGATCGATATTTTTATACTACTTGAACGATACGTGCGCTTGCGTTATACGCGTGTGTTTGCACCGGTCAAGTTTTTGGCGCCGTTGTCGGGGACTTATTTTTCTTGAGTTATTAATTTTGAAGCTATCTAATTTACTTGTATCTAATTTTCTTTATCTGTAATTTTTATTTCTTTATTTTATTTTCAGGTGATGAAAAAATGGAACATTATTGGGAGATTGAGAGATCACGAGCTTTACTAGAAAATACACCCCAAATTTGGGAGCAACAGTCCAGTTTTCTGAGGCCTATTGTCCAGCCCAACAATTATCACTGGATGCCAGAACCAATCAATACCACATTTGCTAAACAAAACGCAACGGGGAGATATGACATATGTAATGGTAACCACCCTAGAGATTATTGCGATTACAACTATCATCCAGGGTGGTAGAGTTATCAAGATCCTTCATGGTATGATGAGCCTTCACATTTCACAGAACCACATTTTTCATCTTATCCACCACCATTCTACAATGATCTTCATCAACAATCAGAAGAAGATCAGATGATTGACATGCTCAAAGATGTGTTCAAGAAACGAGATGAAAAGTTGGATACAATGCTTGAAACATTCCAGAATCAACTCGAAAGTGTTCAGAGTCAAACAGAATCCATACAGAGAATGACATATCAGATCAGACAATTAACAGAAAACCAGATTTTCATACCTCAAGAAGAATTATCAGATGAAACTGACAAAGCTTTCGAGTACCCAGAGATCTACAATGACACCTTAACAGATGAGGAGGATGAGCAGTATCAACAACCAGAGGTATCAGTTCAAGAGCCCGAACCAGCAAAGTCTCAATTTGACTTTTATTATTCAGATTCTGACGAAGATGAAGCTGATCTTTTGTACCAACTGCTACAACAACGGAGGATCAAACTTTCAATCCTCAAAATGAAGATCTTGGAGCATGCTTTACCATGATGTTTGAAGAAGATCTATCTGAACCATCCATTCCAGTCATATTAGAGGATGAAGACTTAAAATCTGACATTTCTTTTCATACTCAGGTTGACAATTTTGAAACATGTATTTCACAGATGACAAATAAAGAGCTGAATATGGAAATTTTAAAATACATCTGTGAAGAGAAGGTGGAGCAAGAAACAGAGCAAATGGAGGAGAAAATGTCTGACCTTAATAAAGATCCAGAGCATTCAGGAGAACATCGCTGTTTTGGGGAGTACAAATTAAAGATATCAACCGGAAGCTTGACAGAATGAAATTTCCATTCCAAGTCAAGCATCATACGAGACCTCCTGATTTTCTTTCTTTTTTGCAGGAACCACTGGAGTAACAAGGAGCAAAAAGTGGCACGAGCACTGAATGAGACAAAACTCTTTTTGCCACTTTACCGTTGGAAGAGACCCTTCAAAAGCAACGCTCACAGGATTGTCTTTAATCGGACATCCAAAACGACATTGAAACCTCATTAACAGATGAATTTCAGTCACGTCTGGCTGAAGACGAAAAATTTAGCGCTAGCAGGGAGGCAACCCATGCAATTTGTTTTCATATTTTGTGTGAACTTTTTAATTTTGTGTGTTATTTTTGTAGGGAAAGCACAAACGAAGCATTTTAAGACATAAGGAATTGTGTTTGGCAATCAAGATGAGAAACAATTCATTAGCGATGGCTGAATAAGGAATGAAATCTTGAGACACATCCTAATGAATTTATACTAAGCGAGTGGCGTATTGCGTACACAATTCCGTGCCTTAATTATTGCTTTGATTCGCTTTCCTATTGTAATTATCTTTATTTTCGTAGACATGATCCAGACTTTTTGACCTTTCACGATCTCTTTTGTTGTTTAGCTAACAATCGTCCTTTGGAAGATATTAGTGCTATTATTACTCACCCTTTTTCAGGTACTATAAATTCAGCCCGTCATTGCACTTTTGAAGGCGTCCAGAGTTGAAAAAGAAATACAAAAAAAAATATGGAAGCCACTTCAAGAAGACGAGTTGAAAACATCTGCGTGTTTTGCGGTAGTAGTGTTGGTACTAAGCCACAATACATAGAAGCAGCACATGGATTGGGTCGAGTCTTAGCTGCAAGGAATATGCACTTAATATATGGCGGAGGAAATCTTGGACTTATGGGGATCGTTTCAAAGGCTGTACAGGAAGGAGGCAGTCATGTTTTGGGAATCATCCCAAAACCTTTGGCAGAGGCAAATCTTATTGGTTCATCAAACGGAGAGGAACTGATCGTGCCAGGTATGTCTGAACGACTGGTAGAAATGATTAACCGTGCTGATGCTTTTATCACTTTGCCAGGTGGCTTGGGCACATTGGAGGAAATTTTTATAGTTCTATCTTGGGCGAACCTGAACATACACCAGAAATCGCTTGGACTGCTTAACGTTGATGGATTTTATGATTTTCTTTGTGTGTTTCTTGATGATGCTCGGAGAAATGGGTTCGTGTCAAAACCTATGAAAGAACTCATCTTCACTGCCAGAACTGCTTCGGATCTAATAGACCAACTCATAGCCTATGAACCACAAGTTGACCCTATCATTTCAAAGATAAATTGGTCTGGGGACGATCGTGGTAAGAGGCGTCGGGTTAATATGGATCTTAACCTTTAATTTCCTGTAGAATTTCTGCTAACCAGGTATTATCTTCTAAACTCTTCTTCTACTGTTTAAGACATTGGGGACAATGTCTCATTTAGGTTTGGGGGAGGGAATTAGTTGATCAGTACCTTGTTTTTTTTTTTTAGTTTGTGTGTTATTTTTATTTTTTAGTCCAAAATTTTTCGAAAAATACAAAAAAAAATTGAAAAATTTTCAAAAATTATAAAAATATTTTGCGTTTTTTATTTTTATTCTGACTAAAAAGGTGAAATTGGTGAGAGATAGCTGAGTAAGGAGTTTCCACTCCTAATACGTATCTCAAACCTATTTCGAAATAAGTTAATTTTTGATTATTTCATTTTGAATTATTTAATTTGTGAATTCTCCTTAAAACTAACTAAAAAGGAATCTTCATATATTTAGTTAACAGATATTATCAACATATATAGTACATACGGACATGAGCTAATTGAAAAGTTTGTAATATTCAGTGCTCTAGTTTAATGGAGGAAGCATCTCAAAAAGCAATGGAGTAAAAAAAAAAAAAAAAACGTCTGAGATCCGAGTTATTAAGTCTGTAAGGGTGTTTTAACACCTAGTGCCCTAAAGCCAACTGGTTTGGGAGTCACTGGCCCAAAGCTCGTTACATGGATCAAAGATGCTGCAAAAAATATATATCTGAAGTCTGGGTAATTAAGTCCGTAGGGGTGTCTTAACACATGGTGCCCTAAAGCCAACTGGTTTGGGAGCCACCGACCCAACACTTGCTACATAGATGGAAGATATTGTATATAAATAAAAATAGAAAAAGAAAAAATCAAAGAAAAAATCAGAAAAATGAGAAAAAATATTCCATTGCTACCAAAAGGTGTTAAATCTGATAGAACTTTAGGACAAAAATATTACTCTCTTATCAACTACACTTATGACTGTTGTGGGCAAAAAATGAGTTGTTTAATATTTTGTTGGCTGTGTATATGGAGAATGGTAAAAATAATCGGAGAGTTTACTTATTCTGTAATTTAGAATGAAACAAAACAACTATTGACTTGGAGTAGAAGTTTCACCTGATTAGTCACTAACATCTTTATTCTCTTTTCGATTGTATTTTTGCTTTTGTGTGCATTAGTTTTATTATCTTTTTACTTTTGTAAAACGTTTGTGGGTATCGTTGCTGTAAGCCCTCACGAGACTATAACTCGTCCACTAGGGACACCTAGGGGTTTAAAGGCTTGCTGCATATGCTAAATGCAACCGTGATCCCTACGAAAGTGGCTTAGTTTAATTTTAATTTTATTTTGTTGTTTTTCTCGAGGACTAGCAAAATGTTAGGTTTGGGGGTGTGATGAGCGGAAAATATATCAATATTTATCGCCCCTTTTACTTAATATTTTGTTTAGTTTCTCGGGTTTGATGAACGTTTTGATGTGTTTTAGTTTATTTTGCAGATAAAATAATATCGGGATCTCTTAATGAAATCATTTAGGACAAAATATGGGTCAAATAAGGGCAATTATTGGACTTGATATTTTAATTTTGGAGATTGGAAACTTGAAAGGGCGTTTTGACGAAGTGCAGTTTTGGAAATTCCAGTTTTGCGCATCTGTCGTATTTTGGGCATAACTCTTTACTCCGATATCGGATTGAGCTGATTCAAGTTCCATATTAAAGAAGACTCAAATATCTAAAACTTTGAAAGACAAAATAATTTCGAATTCTGAAGATTTCATGACCGAAATTGATGAACCATCCAGAAGTGTGTGGAGTGTAATTATTAAAAGTCATTATCAATCATTTTCAAAGCAAAATATTAATTAATTAATAATTAATAAAAATTATCAAATCAACACCAAACAAGATAAGCAATTAGTGGAGCAATTATGGATTTGGTGGAGTAATTAGTGGAGAAATTAATAATGGATTTGGTGGAGAATTTGATGGATGATTTGATGGTGGCAAAATTTTGCCTATAAATACCAAGCCATTTCATTTGTAAAATTCATACTTTCTTCTTTGAAATTCTTAATGAATAAATAAGAAGATTGTATCTAGTTTTTTTATTTTTAGTTTTCAGTAATTAATTTTCAGTTTCGCACTTTCTTTTCTTTACTTTTCAGTTTTTACTTTCCGCAATTTACTTTTACGCACAGTACTTTTTTTTCTTTAATTTTTCAGTTTTTACTTTTCAGTAATGAGGAGGTAACTTCCCCAGCTATGGTGAAAGGTAATTCTTTTACTATTGCTATTTAGATTAATCTCCCTTAAATATAATATATTCACTATTTAAAATATTGACTTAAAAATGATACCGCTATATTGGTCGGTTGGTAATTCATTTTAATCTGGTTTTAACCTGACTAATCAAGGATACCGCCAAATTGGTCGGTTGGTAATTAAACTTTCTTACCGCCTATATGGCAGGTTCATGGACAAATCTTTTTACCGCCTTAATGGCCGGTTGGACTTAATTTGACTTAATCAGGTTACCGCCTATATGGCTGGTTGGTAATGTTATCACAAGTTTATATATTATATTATGGGAGATATCTAATTTTGTAGTAGTAAAAGTAATTCCTTTTATCTTAGCATTTTATTTTATTGTAATTTACTTTTCAGTATTTACTTTACCGCATTTTTACTTTATGTCTTTTATTTTCAAGTTCTTACTAGCCCTAGTTATGTGTTGTAACTAAATTATTTATCTAGGGTTGTGATGACTTTTAATATCACCGGTTTATAAGGGAATTATAGTTTGAGTAATATAATGATTTATTTATTGAGTCTTAATCTTAATGCTTTTTCATTAATTGGCCATTAATAAAATTGATCTGGTAAATCTAAAATGAACTAGACATAGGGATTTTAGGTTTCAGCCTTAGACTCAATAGCCCACGATCTTCCTTGAGGATAGAAAACCCTTTAATAGATTTCCTTACAGGATAGGAATATACATGTCGGGCGGGGGTAGCCATAATTGGAACTTAATCTTAATAAATCCAGGTAATTTGGTCGACATAGACATATGGTTCAATTGAGTTATACTGGATATTTGTAGTTGACCATCGGAAGAGGCTTTTACGTAATTTAGTGTTCCAGGTTAATAAATCAATATATTACCCAACTGTAAGATAACCACTTCATCTTTAAAATGATATTAAAAGAAATTACAACCTTAGATCTTTGTGTCTTTTGTTATTTTCCTTAGTATTTTCTTTTGTCTTTTTATTTATTTATTTATTGTGCAAAACCACATTCAATCAATCAAACAATCATTCTCTTCTCTATTTAATTAGATATTTGTAAATAAATAGATTCAATAATTAATAACAACAATAGGAATTAAGTCCTCGTGGGATCGATATTTTTATACTACTTGAACGATACGTGCGCTTGCGTTATACGCGTGTGTTTGCACCGGTCAGAAACATGTGAAAAAGTTTTGTCGTAATCGACACCATGTCGTTGACGATACCCTTTCGCTACAAGCCTAGCTTTGTACGTTTGTAAGTTGCCATCCATGTCAATCTTCTTCTTGAAGACCCATTTGCAACCAATAGGCTTTACGCCTTCTGGTGCATCAACCAGTGTCCAAACTTGGTTGGTGTACATGGAATCCATTTCGAATTTCATAGCATCTTTCCATAAACCGGAGTCGACACCTTGTATCGCTTCCTCATACGTAGCCGGTTCGTCTTCCTCAATAAGATTAATATCTACATGAGGTGAGATCAGAAACCCATACCTCTCAGGTTGTTTTCTGACTCTGTCCGACTACGCGGTTCTTGTGTATTCGAAGATTATGGTACAGTCTCATCCTTGATGAACTGTTTATGTTCCGTTAAAAAATCGGTTCCAGGAACAATATTACTATGATTTTCATCGAGTTCTACTTTCCTCTCACTTACCACTGTATTTAGGAATTCCTTTTCAAGGAAAACCGCATGTAGAGCAACAAATACTTTGTTCTCTTGTAGGTTGTAAAAGTATTATCATTTGGTTTCCCTAGGATAACCTATAAACAAATACTTATTCGATTTGGGTTCTAGTTTGGTACCATCCAAACATTTAACGTATGCCCAACATTCCCAAATCTTCAGGAATGAGAAACCCGGTTTCTTTCCTGTCCATATTTCATATGGGGTCTGTTGAACAGATTTTGACAGAATCTTATTCAAAATAAGTATTGCATTGTTCAATGCATATCCCCAGAAGAAAATAGGTAGCTCAATGCGACTCATCATAGACCTTACCATGTCCAACAAAGTTCGGTTTCTCAGTTTGGACACACCGTTTAATTGAGGTGTTCCAGGAGGAGTCCACTGTGAAAGAATACTATACTCTTTCAAGTAATCGAGAAACTAATTGCTCAAGTATTCTCCACCATGGTCCGACCGTAATATTTTAATACTTTTGCCGGTCTGTTTTTCTACTTCGTGTCAAAATTCTTTGAATTTCTCAAAGGTTTCCGACTTGTGTCTCATAAGATACACATAACCATAACGCGATGCATCATCCATAAAGGTTAGGAAGTATTCATATCCACCTCTAGCCTGGCTAGATATGGGCCCACATACGTCACTATGAACGAGGGATAACAGTTCGGTGGCACGTGCACCTTTACCGCTAAAAGGTGTTTTAGGCATTTTGCCTAATAAACAAGATTCACAGACGTCATATAAATTTGGATCAAATCCATCCAAGTACCCACTCTTCGAAAGTGTAGATATGCGACTCTTGTTAATGTGTCTCAGACGATAATGCAACATATAAGTTTCATCTTTGTTACTTAATTTAAGCCTTTTGTTTGTTACATTATATTTTTGAGATTGATTTATATTCAAAATATAAAGACCATTATACACATCAGCACTGCATATCTCAATATCATTTTTAAACATAAAACACCCAGTGTTTCTAAATACAAAAGTATACCCACATTGGGCTAAACAAGATACATAAATAATATTCCTAGTCAAACTAGGTACATAATAACAGTCTGATCAGTTTAGTACATGCCCCGAGGGCAGTTCCAAAATATAAGTCCCAACGGTGACTCTAGTCTCATTTCCAACTCGGAGGTCAATCTCTCATGAAGCCAGTCTCCTGCTAATCTGTAGATCCTGCACATCAGTACATATATGAGTACCACAACCAGAATAAAAAATCCAATTTTTAAAACTAGAAGTAGACATGTTTATTTCTATAACAAACATATCTGAAGCCGGTGCCTTACCCGCTTTGATTTCGTTTATGTGCGCCTTGTACTCACGGCAGTAACGTTTCCAGTGACCTCATTTGCCACACTACAGGCATACATCTTGGGATTTGTCATTTGCCTTCCCAGAAGACTTTGACGATTTGGCCTTGCCCTTTTTCTTCTTCTTCTTTACACCTCCAGTAGCCTTCGGCCAAGCCTTGGCAGACTGAGATGTTGAAGCGAAGTGCGCCTCGCGCTTTTTGCCCTTTAAAAGCTTCTTTTCTGCTTCACGCAGCATTGCCATCAACTCTCCAAGAGTATGGTCTTGGTTCATCATATTGTAGTTCATGATAAACCTGCTCCAGTTGTTAGGAAGAGACTGCAAGATCAAATCTATAGAAGTCTCAGCCTCAAAGGTTATGCCTAGCTAACCTAGCTTTTCGATGTCAGCAATCATCTGCAACACATGGTGCTCGATAGATGTACCATCTGACATTCGAGAGCGAAAGAGCTTCTTCTGCAATTCATACCTTTGCGATCTAAGGTTAGATCGATGAAGGTCCTTCAATTTTGCCATCATAGTATAGGGATCCAATCCCTTGTTCTGGCGACGAAATTGAGGGGTCATTACAGCGAGCATGACGGATTGAACAATTGAGTTGTCATCGCTGTGAGTCTTCCAAAGATCAAGCTCAAGCAGCTGCTCATTTCCGGGTTTAGGCCCGAGAGGTCTCTCTATCGTATAGAGCATCTTCTCGGCCCCCACGACAATCCTGAGGTCATTTCCCAGTCAGGAAAGTTCACACCATTAAAGACATTTTCACCAATGATAATGTCCCTAACGTTGATCCTTCCCGCCATCTTAATTGCAATAGTCTAACTATTCAAATAACAGTTTTTGGGTACAGTCCAACTGTTACATAAAAATAATAAAATATTAATCCAACTAATAAATATATAAAATGACGAAATAATTTGAAAGCGCGTAATGCCAAGTATTTGAACGAAATTGAAAATTCAATACTGGCCTCCCACTATTTTTCGGCGAGCCTCTAACCCTCTGTTGAGTACTCGGGAAACCTAGTTTCCTAGTGGGCTAGGATCCCGTTAAATAACACACAACCTTGACTTTGGCCAACAAGTTGTATGATATTTAACTAGGTAGAACTCTAAGATCAATTAGATCTCATCCAATTCCTAGATCCGGTAGGTGGACCTCCAAGTCCGAAACATATATACTATATATATGTCAATATATCCAATATATTTTCCTAACCTTTTCCTCTTAATCAACTAAGCCTTGGCTTTGGCTCAACAAGCTTAATGATTCCAGTTAAGCGAGACCCATTGACTTTGGAAAGCTTCGTAATCCATGTCGATGAACAATAAGTGATCTTGACTTTGGCCAACAAATCACAACTTACCCAAGACATACGATATGGAACAAAGCCTTCATGATTCAAACACATCCACGATGGACAAAAGTCTTGACTTTGGCCAACAAACCAATGCCAATCTTGGATCTTGAGAATGAATCACTCAATGGAAGGAAATCGCTTAATATTGTGTTGAGGGTTTTTCGCGTAAATTGGCAACCAATTTATTATCTTTAATTAGGTCTCATCATACACCCTTAAGTATGCATTCTAAAAGCATAATAAGGCGTGATAAATAAAATAATAATGATATACGGATGGATATCTCACAAATTGTTCCTAGAATAAATTACTCCATTTCCTCTCCTCGGCTAGCACTATTCTAACTTCTACCCAATTACATAATACAATAATGAAACCTCATTTACATTGAGGGGAATTAGTGAGAAGATGATTACAAGAGTTAAGAGATAAAGGTTGGACACGCAGGTCCAATTTAATAAATTCTAAATTTATTACAACAATTTTCAAAATTGCCCTCACCCATCTAATATCTATATGATATACATTATTTATACAATACATCTATGTATTCACACAAAACATGTTATTCAATCCAATTTGGATCCGATCCAATCCAATTGTCCTAAACCAACTTGGCCCAACCAAGCCCATTAGGCCCAATACAACAATTTTAGCCCAATTCCAAATTAAGCCTAATTAATTAAATTCTAATATTCCAAATATCACAATTTATTTAATAAAGTGTATAGCCATAATTAATTATTTAAATTAACATTTCCAAAACACCAATTTAATTAATTAATCATGCTTTATTATTTTCAATATATGTCCAACATTATCGAAGCAAAATCAACTCTAACATGCTTCTTTCATTCACGGCAATATGGATAATTTTTCATTAATTTTGATTTCAATCCAATTAAATCACAAATCAATATATCCAAACATTTTAAACACATCCAATGGTCTAAAAATCAAAATCACCATGAGTTTAGGGTTCATCATATTTTCAGCCAAGGTAAACAAATTTGGGAAAATTAATCCAATCAATTTTTCATAAAATTAATCATGGATAACTCATAGTTATCATAATCTAAGCATACTCAAACACTCAATTTGATTAAATCATGCTCCAAGAAAAAATACCCAAATTCAAGATTATGAACCCTAATCCATTTCATGCTTAAATAGGCTCTGATACCATTGGTGGGTTCTCTAAGAACAATTCCAAGATCATTTAAGCATAAAAGAAGTGAATACTCGAAGTAAGAATGAGGAAAAATATTTACAACGATCGGTTGTGTGGATGTGTTGAGAACAAAAATTTTCTCCTTTGAAGTGCTCCAAGCTCCTCTATGAATGATTGTGTGTTGAGCTCCAAGCTTGGTGAATGAGATTCCAAACTCAAGGGATGTTTCCCTATCACCTTTGAATGACTTCTTTTAAGTGCTAGCTTAGGAAAATTTTGCTACCAAATTTTTCCATTTGAAGAGAGCAACTCTCGGCTTTTGGAGATGGAGAGGGAGAGAGTGCAATTTTCGGTGAAGAGAGAAAAGAGAGTGATGATTGCGTTAAGTGAAATTATTTTCCAAAAATAAAAGTCATATACCAAATACAACATTTGGTAAATGTCACTCAGCCTATCAAATAAAATAATGAAATATGTATTACAAGTTAACATCAACTAATACTAACTTCCATCACCAAAAAGGTAAGTAAAGTGACAAGTGATGTGACTTGTGGTGGGCCCCACTTGATTCAAAATCCAAGTGGGCCCGCAAACACATTTCGGGCTCGAGTTCGTTAATTCCGAATTAACGAATTTTCCGTTTCGACTTAATTAAATCAAATTTAATTAAATAATTATGCCTAGCAAAATTACTATTAAAGTCGCTCGTGAATTAATTCTAAATTAATTCGTTCGCCCGAATTAAAATCCAATTTAATTTCGTTATGAAATCTAATTTCATATAATATATCAAATATATTATTTAATCGATTAATTCCAAATTAATCGTTCTCTCTCTTCTAATTGAATTTTTATCCCAGATAAATTCTCGCCGTAATTAATCCTAGATTAATTTTCTCTCTCTCATAATTAATCGCAGATTAATTCTGTTCGAGTCATACGTCATCGGTGAATCTTCGGGAAGCGACCCATGAGATCTCTTTTTATGTTGGCAATAAATCCAGTCGTCGGACTATCCGAACACATGCGTATCCGGTACCACGTTCCTACCGATTTACGAGACATGGTTGGCTTCTAGCAAAGCGCCGTGCCTACCTAATTCTCCAGAAATATTCTTTAAGGAATATATAATCTTTGTCAGGCGTAGTATACGTAGTATTGTGTATTGCGATCCAGTATCAGATGTCACATGCAAGGCATGGGGTTGGAATAGTGTATGCCCCGTACGAAGCATATATCGGATCACAAGCAACTAGTCTCTTTAATCGGATAATCATGACCTTGTCATATTATCCCGATAGTTGCAACATAATAGAGTACCAGTTCTGTATCATTGCGTGATCATTATCTCAATATGACTGAAGTGATACTTCCATCTTGACGTCACACCCAATACACTACAATTCTCAATAAACCCATAAGAGGCGTACTCAGAGCCTGTTAAAGCCCCGGACGACCAAAACCAAAGCGTATTGATTGTCGCAAGTATTAGCGATGCAAGTCTCAGGTTAAGACCAAATACACCTACCCTGATTCAGATTCCCATAGACACATAGTCATACTACCATTGGGATTCCGAGGGGTCTATCCAGAGCGAAGCTGTTTCCGTACCATCGGTAAACACAACCTCCTATCACACTTGCATAAGTATCCAATACTTAAATATATGAGAACTATGATGTTATGCTCCCACAACGCGCACAAGTGCAATACTAGTCTATTATGCATTATCGATGTCCAGTCTCGATAATACTACGACTAGGGATATTTAATGATGAAACCTTAGTGGATTTATATTGTCTCATATCTTATAATCCGGAACTAATTTTAAGGACTTTTATCGTAGAGCACTAAGGCGACTTAAAATGAATAATATTGATTATTCGGAAATCGTTTAACAGTTAAACGAAAATA
>SKCR01017703.1:0-72199 GCA_019454045.1 Zanthoxylum bungeanum
CGGGTGGCGACTCCATTATTCTCCGGTTTAGTCCCCCGTGGCTACTCCGTACTCCCGACCGGGCCGCGAGCCCGTGACAGCATGCGTCGCCCCAGATTTCTGGGTTCCGACAACTACGATTCTCAATAAACCCAGAAGAGGCGTACACAGAACCTGTTAAAGTCCCGGAAGACCAAAACCAAAGCGTATTGATTGTCGCAAGTATTAGCGATGCAAGTCTCAGGTTAAGACCAAATAGATCTACCCTAATGCGGATTCCCATAGACACACAGTCATACTAACAATGGGATTCCGCGGGGTCTATCCAGTGCTAAACTATTCCCGTACCATCGGTAAACACAACCTCCTACCTTACTTGCTTAAGTATCCAATACTTAAATATATGAGAACTATGTCGTTATGCTCCCACAAAGTGCACAAGTGCAATACTAGTCAATTCCGCATTATCGATGTCCAGTCTCGATAATACTACGACTAGGGATATTTAATGATTAAACCTTAATGGATTGATATCGTCTCATATCTTATAATCCGGACTAATCATAAGGACTTTTATCATTTATATATTCAAGTAATCTAATTACAAAATGATAAAATAGCAATTTTATTTGTCACATAGTTAATTTGTACAAAAACCACAATGTCTTTTACAAATAGTGATGCTATGGGTCATAATTGTCTAACAATCTCCCACTTGGCCTATAGCCAGTCACTCAAGTATCTAACACCTGAACTATGTACATGTCGCTAAAACTTTTACTGAGGAATAGCTTTCGTCAGTGGATCTGCAATGTTGTCATATGATGCGACCTTCTCGATCTTCACATCACCACGATGTATGATCTCACGAGTCAGATGGAAATGTCGAAGAACATGCTTGGATCATTGATGAGACCGCGGTTCCTTAGCCTGCGCTGTAGCCCCGTTATTGTCACAATACAATGGGACGGGCTCATATGCTAACGGAACTACTCCTAATCCAATTAGGAATTTACAGATCCAAACTGCCTCTTTTGCTGCTTCAGCTGCAGCAATATATTCTGCTTCTATTTTCGAATCAACAACAGTCTATTGCTTAGAATATTTCCAGCTTACTGCTCCGTTGTTCAAACAAAATATGTACCCAGATTGTGACTTACAGTCGTCTTTATCGGTTTGGAAACTTGAGTCGGTAAACACAGTTACCTCAAGTTCTCCATCTCCATAGATTAAGAACGCATCCCTAGTTCGTCTAAGATACTTAAGGATGTTCTTAACCACAACCCAGTGACCATCACCTGGATCGGCCTAATAGCGACTACACATGCTCAAAGCATATGAGACATCAGGTAGCGTATATATCATGGCATACATGATCGATCCGACTACCGAAGCGAACGGGATCCGACTCATGTTGACTCTCTCATATTGAGTTTTATGACACATGTCCTTAGATAGAGTGACACCATGTGACATTGGCAACAGTCCCCTCTTAGACTGTTCCATGTTAAATCTCTTCAACATTTTGTCAATGTACGTGCTCTGGGAGAGTCCAAGCAGCTTTCTAGATCTATCCCGGTAGATCTTTATTCCCAGAATAAAGGCTGCTTCTCACAAATCTTTCAGGGAGAATTTTAATGAAAGCCAAGCTTTCACCGATTGTAGCATGGGAATGTCATTGCCTATAAGAAATACATCATCAATATAAAGGATAATGAATGTCAGTGCGCTCCCACTAACCTTCTTATATACACAAGGATCACCCTCGTTTTGAATTAAATCATATTCTTTTATGATCTCATCAAAACGTTGGTTCCAAGAACACGATGCTTGCTTCAATCCATAAATGGATCGATTCAACTTGCAAACCTTGTCTGCATATTTTGGTACGACAAAACCGTCAGGCTGTTGCATATAAACATCATCCAAAAGGTTTATGTTAAGGAAAGAGGTTTTGACGTCCATCTGCCATATCTCGTAATCGAATTATGCAGCAATAGCAAGCATTATCCGAATGGATTTAATCATGGCAACAGGTGAAAAAATTTCATCGTAATCGACACCATGTCGTTGATGATACCCTTTCGTTACAAGCCTAGCTTTTTACGTTTGTATGTTGCCATCCATGCCGGTCTTCTTCTTTAACACCCATTTGCAACCAATAGGCTTTACGTCTTCTGGTGCATCAACCAGTGTCCAAAATTGGTTTATGTACATGGAATTCATTTCGAATTTCATGGAATCTTGCCATAAACCGGAGTCGATACCTTGTATCGATTCCTCATACGTAGCCGGTTCGTCTTCCTCAATAAGATTAATATTCACATGATGTATGATCTCACGAATCAGATGGAAACATCGAAGAACATGCTTGGATCGTTGATGAGACCGATTTTCCTTAGCCTGCGCTGTATCCCCGTTATTGTCACAATACAATGGAACGGGCTCAGATGCTAACAGAACTACTCCTAATCCAATTAGGAATTTACAGATCCAAACTGCCTTTTTTGCTGCTTCAGTTGCAACAATATATTCCGCTTCTATTGTCGAATCCGCAACAGTCTCTTGCTTAGAAGATTTCCAGCTTACTGCTCCGTTGTTCAAACAAAATATGTACCCAGATTGTGACTTACATTCGTCTTTATCGGTTTGCAAACTTGAGTCGGTAAACCCAGTTACCTTAAGTTCTCCATTTCCATAGATTAAGAACGCATCCCTAGTTCGTCTAAGATACTTAAGGATGTTCTTAACCGCAACCCAGTGACCATCACCTGGATCGGCCTAATAGCGACTACACATGCTCAAAGCATATGAGACATCAGGTCGCGTATATATCATGGCATACATGATCGATCCGACTACCGAAGCGAACGGGATCCGACTCATGTTGTCTCTCTCATCTTGAGTTTTATGACACATGTCCTTAGATAGAGTGACACAATGTGACACTGGCAACAGTCCACTCTTAGACTGTTCCATGTTGAATCTCTTCAACATTTTGTCAATGTACGTGCTCTGGGAGAGTCCAAGCAGCTTTCTAGATCTATCCCGGTAGATCTTTATTCCCAGAATAAAGGCTGCTTCTCACAAATCTTTCATGGAGAATTTTAATGAAAGCCAAGCATTCACCGATTGTAGCATGGGAATGTCATTGCCCATAAGTAATACATCATCAATGTAAAGGACAATGAATGTCAGTGCGCTCCCACTAACCTTCTTATATACACAAGGATCATCATCGTTTTGAATGAAATCATATTCTTTTATGATCTCATCAAAACGTTGGTTCCAAGAACACGATACTTGCTTCAATCCATAAATGGATCGATTTAACTTGCAAACCTTGTCTGCATGTTTTGGTACGACAAAACCGTCAGGCTGTTGCATATAAACATCCTCCAAAAGGTTTCTATTAAGGAAAATAGTTTTGACGTCCATCTGCCATATCTCGTAATCGAAATATGCAGCAATAACAAGCATTATCCGAATGGATTTAATCATGGCAACAGGTGATAAAATTTCATCCTAATCGACACCATGTCGTTAACGATACCCTTTCGCTACAAGCCTAGCTTTGTACGTTTGTATGTTTCCATCCATGTCGGTCTTCTTCTTGAAGACCCATTTGCAACCAATATGCTTTACGTCTTCTGGTGCATCAACCAGTGTCCAAACTTGGTTTGTGTACATGGAATCCATTTCGGATTTCATGGCATCTTGCCATAAACCGGAGTCAATACCTTGTATCGCTTCCTCATACGTAGCCGGTTCGTCTTCCTCAATAAGATTAATATCCACATGATGTATGATCTAACAAATCTGATGGAAACATCGAAGAACATGCTTGGATCGTTGATGAGACCGTGGTTCCTTAGCCTGCGCTGTAGCCCCGTTATTGTCACAATACAATGGAACAGGCTCATATGCTAACGGAACTACTCCTAATCCAATTAGGAATTTACGGATCCAAACTGCCTCTTTTGCTGCTTCAGCTCCAGCAATATATTCCGCTTCTATTGTCGAATCGGCAACAGTCTCTTGCTTGGAAGATTTCCAGCTTACTGCTCCGTTGTTCAAACAAAATATATACCCAGATTGTGACTTACAGTCATCTTTCTCGGTTTGGAAACTTACGTCGGTAAATCCAGTTACCTCAAGTTCTCCATCTCCATAGATTAAGAACACATCCCTAGTTCGTATAAGTTACTTAAGGATGTTCTTAACCGCAACCCAGTGACCATCACCTGGATCAGCCTAATAGCGAGTACACATGCTCAAAGCATATGAGACATCAGGTCGCGTATATATCATGGCATACATGATCGATCCGAATGCCGAAGCGAATGGGATCCGACTCATGTTGTCTCTCTCATCTTGAGTTTTAGGACACATGTCCTTAGATAGAGTGACACAATGTGACACTGGCAACAGTCCCCTCTTAGACTGTTCCATGTTGAATCTCTTCAATATTTTGTCAATGTACGTGCTCTGGGAGAGTCCAAACAGCTTTCTAGATCTATCCCGGTAGATCTTTATTCCCAGAATAAAGGCTGCTTCTCACAGATCTTTCATGGAGAATTTTAATGAAAGCCAAGCTTTCACCGATTGTAGCATGGGAATGTCATTGCCCATAAGCAATACATCATCAACGTGAAGGACAATGAATATCAGTGCGCTCCCACTAACCTTCTTATATACACAAGGATCATCCTCGTTTTGAATGATATCATATTCTTTTATGATCTCATCAAAATGTTGGTTCCAAGAACGCGATGCTTGCTTTAATCCATAAATGTATCGATTTAACTTGCAAACCTTGTTTGCATGTTTTGGTACGAAAAAACCGTCAGGCTGTTGCATATACACATCCTCCAAAAGGTTTCTGTTAAGGAAAGCGGTTTTGACGTCTATCTGCCATATCTCGTAATCGAAATATACAACAATAGCAAGCATTATCCTAATGGATTTAATCATGGCAACAGGTGAAAAAGTTTCATCATAATCGACACCATGTCGTTGACGATACCCTTTCGCTACAAGCCTAGCTTTGTACGTTTGTATGTTGCCATCCTTGTCGGTCTTCTTCTTGAAGACCCATTTGCAACCAATAGGCTTTACGTCTTCTGGTGCATCAACTAGTGTCCAAATTTTGGTTTGTGTATATGGAATCCATTTCGGATTTCATGGCATTTTGTTATTAACCGGATTCGATACCTTATATCGGTTCCTCATACGTTGCCAGTTCGTCTTCCTCAATAAGATTAATATCCACATGAGGTGAGATCAGAAACCCATACCTCTTAGGTTGTTTTCCGACTCTCTCCGACCTACGCGGTTCTTGTGTATTCAAATATTATGGTACAGTCTCATCCATGATGAACTGTTCATGTTCCGTTAAGGAATCGGTGCCAGGAATAGTATCACTCCGATTTTCATCGAGTTCTACTTTCCCACTACTTACCACTACATTTAGGAATTCATTCTCAAGGAAAACCACATGTAGAGCAACAAATACTATCCGAACACGTACGTACTTAGTACTACGTTCTTACCGATTTACAAGACATGGTTGGATTCTAGCAAAGCACCGTGCCTACCCAATTCTCCAAAAATATTCTTAAAGGAATATATGATCTTTATCAGGCGTAGTATACATAGTATTGCGTATTACGATCTAGTATCAGATGTCACGTGCTAGGCCTGGGGCTGGAATTGTGTCTGCCCCGTACGAAGCACATATCGGATCTCTGGTAACTAGTCTATATAATCGGATAATCATGACCTAGTCATATTATCCCGATGACTGCAGTCCATAAGAGCACCAGTTCCGTATCCTACGTGATCATCATCTCCACTATGACTGGAGTGATACTTCCGTCTTGACATCACACCCAATACACTACGATTCTCAATATACCCAGAAGAGGCGTACACAGAACCTGTTAAAGCCCTGGACGACCAAAACCAAAGTATATTGATTGTCGCAAGTATTAGCGGTGCAAGTCTCAGGTTAAGACCAAATACACCTACCCTGATTCGAACTTCCATAGACACATAGTCATACTACCAATGGAATTCCGAGGGGTCTATCCAGAGAGAAGCTGTTTCCGTACCATCGGTAAACACAACCTCCTATTACACTTGCATGAGTATCCTATACCCAAATATATGAGAACTATGCCGTTATGCTCCCACAACGCGCACAAGTGTAATACTAGTCTATTCCGCATTATCGATGTCCAATCTCGATAATACTACGACTATGGATATTTAATGATTATACCTTCGTGGATTGATACTGTCTCATATCATCTCAATCCGGAACTAATCATAATGACCTTTTATCATTTATACATCTTGGTAATCTAATTACAAATGATAAAAGAGCAATTTCCTTTGTCACATAGTTAATTTGTACAACAACACCATGATCTGTACAAATAGTGATGCTATGGGTCATAATTGTCCAACACCTTCATGGTCAAAATATAGAATCAAGTTATCCCTACAGCTTTTATGTTTCATATTTTTAAGGTTATGTGATGTTTAAGTGTTGGGCTGAACTTTAATTAATTAGAAAGCCCATGCACGGAATTTTAAAGTATTTTATGTGTTATTGAATTTATTTTACTAGGTATTTTGGTAGAATTAGGGTTAGCAACCAATTTTAAGGGGCATTATTCATTATAATTGATAATTAATTAAGAACATATTTTTTACAAAACAAAGTAATTTGTGTCATCTTGATACCAAATGATAAGAAATTCCTGGAACAATGCCAAACAACCCCTCCATGTGTTCTAAGCCCCAAGAACCGCGAATCTTGATTTTGTAAGAAAAACTCATTCCAAGATCAAGTCCAACCCTTAAAGAACCTTGCCATTAAGAACATTTCTTTATTTCTTTGGAGAATCTTGAACAGTGATACAACGCCACAACGCTTGCCACACTTTGATAAGCTTTTGTTCCGTAGAACTAAGGAAGAATCCACTCCCTCAAGATGACACAAGTCACTTTGTTTTGAAAAAAATGTCCTTAGTTAATTGTCAATTACAATGGATAATACCTCATTTAAATAGGTGGATAACCCTAATTCTACCCAAATATAATAAAATCCTAGTAAAATAAACCCAATAACACATAAAATAATTGAAACTTTCGTGCATGGGCTTTGTAATGTAATTAAAGTTCAGCCCAACACTTAAACAACACATAACCTTAAAAAATATAAAATATAAAAACTGCAGGGATATCTTTCGTCCTCATTTTGTCCAAGAAGGATGCCGAAATGGACTTTGATGTAAGCTACAAAATTGTAGATATACGTGGTCCTCTTTCCAATGCAACTTCAATCACCAAAATCGAACATCGGATGAGAAAGTTAGGTCTCAAATACGAAGACTGCGTAAATCTCGCTACTACTAATACACCATTCGAAAATTAAGCCGAAAATCAATCAAGGAAGCCCATGCTTGTCTAAAACCCATTCCATTATTGCTTTAGATATAATAAAGCCTTCATATAAAGTCTCTTGCATGGACCAAATGTTGGTGTTCCTAGAACATGCCAAGGATCTAATAAGCATGTAAAGGTGTTCATAAATTCAAAATAAGTTGCGGAATATACTTACAATGAAAGGATTTGAGCTTTAAAATTTTGAGAAGAGATCTCCAAGATCCAAGCTTTAAGTGATGATTCCAACTCTTGAAGTAGTTTCCCTATCACCTTAGTTGATTTCTCCAAGTTCTAGCTAACTTGATTTTGCCACAAAATCAAGGAGAAATGAGAAGCATGCTCACGCCCATGGTAGAGGATTTTTAGGGTTTCCAACTTGTTCCAAGTGTTGTGTTGAGTGAAGAGAGAGAGAGGCCTTTTGGTTTTGTTAAAGGGTTTTACCCTTTTACCCAAAACCATGTAGTTGGGGTAATTTGGTTTCACCTAAACCAAGTGGTTGGAAAGTAAGTGGTTTTGGCATAAATGCCAACTACCCCCTCCCAACTACCACATTAAAGTGGGCCCCCATTTGAATTCAAAATTCAAATATCTCTACGAACATTTGCCGCGGCTCGGTTCCGTTTAATCCAATTAACGAACTTTCGTCGCTAAATAATTAAATCTAATTTAATTAAATAATGATTCCTCGCAAATATATTACGAACGTCGTCTACGAATTAATTCTAAATTAATTCGTTCGTTCGTATTAAAGTCCAACTTTAATTTCGTAATGAAATCCAATTCATATTAATATATCCGATATATTAATTTTAGCCAATACAAATAAATTAAATAGAAAAATCAAATTTAACTATTAAATTTATTTTACCGATTAATTCCAAATTAATCGAGTTCTCTCTCTTCCGAACACATTTAATCCCAGATTAAATAATACCTCAATTAATCCCAGATTAATTTTCTCCATCTTAATTAATCCCAGATTAATTCTCTCTCTTAATTAATCCCAGATTAATTCTAATTTAAATCAACTGTCATCGGTGAATCTTTGGGAAGCGACCCAAGAGATCCCTGGATATGTTGGCAGTAAATACGGTCATCGGATTATCCGAATACGTGCGTACCTCGTACCACGTGCTTACTGATTTACAAGACATGGTTGGCTTCTAGCAAAGCACCGTGCCTACCCAATTCTCCAGAAATATTCTTACTGGAATATATAATCTATGTCAAGCGTAGTATACGTAGTATTGCGTATTGCGATCCAGTATCAGATTGTCACGTGCTAGGCCTGGGGCTGGAATTTGTCTGCCCCGTACGAAGCACATGTCGGATGTCTGGTAACTAGTCTCTATAATCGGACATACATGACCTAGTCATAATATCCTGATGACTGCAGTACTTAAGAGCACTAGTACTGTATCCTACGTGACATCATCTCCACTATGACTGGAGTGATACTTCCGTCTTGACATCACACCCAATACACTACGATTCTCGATATACCCAGCAGAGGCGTACACAGAACCTGTTAAAGCCCTGGACGACCAAAACTAAAGCATACCGATTGTCGCAAGTATTAGCGATGCAAGTCTCAGGTTAAGACCAAATACACCTACCACTAATTTCGGACTTCCATAGACACATAGTCATACTACTACCATGGAATTCCGAGGGGTCTATCCAGAGCGAAGCTATTTTCCGAACCATCGGTAAAACACAACCTCCTATTACACTTGCATGAGTATCATATACCCAAATATATGAGAACTATGCCGTTATGATCTCACATAACACGCACAAGTGTAATACTAGTCTATTCTGCATTATCGATGTCCAGTCTCGATAATACTACGACTAGGGATATTTAATGATTAATCCTTCGTGGACTGATACTGTCTCATATCATCTCAATCCAGGAACTAATCATATGGACCTCCTATCATTTATACATCTAGGTGATCTAATCACAAATGATAAGAGTGCAATCTCTTTGTCACATAGTTAATTGTACAACACCATAATATGTACAAATAGTGACGCTATGGGTCATAATTGTCCAACACCAAACTCCAGAACCGAATGAATCTTCCAAATCCACCAAAAAGGCCCAAATACACCAATATGACCAAGCAATGCAATCAGCCACAACTTCAAATTAACTTGGCCCAACAAACAGAGCTCATTCCGGATCACATCAACATGTGTGGATGATTGGACCCGATTGTTAGGGTTGGTGCTCAGAGTGCCTATCCGGATCGTATTTATGTCCGATTCATAAATACGAGCAATTTCATTTTCTGTAATATTACTAATTTAATGGTAGCACTCTTGTCTTTTATACACATATTCGATCTAATTACGATTAGATATATGATTACGATTAGATCAAAACTAAATCTGGTTTAGTGATACGTGTATATTAGACAAAGACCCTAGGATTTACAATGTAGTGCGTAATTACAACACATTTTGTAATTGACATTGGGAAGTGCACTATAAGATTTATATCCTTAAATAAAGTTCATGGTCAAGATTTACTAATACGGGTCGATTAGTAAAATCCACTGTGACCAGTACATGTCATATATCGTGACTTGGTCCGATGGTTTATCCCAATGAACCATGAGTCTTGGGAGACTCGTATAGACATGTAGGTGTTTATTTGATAAACACTGAATGACTTACTGAAGATTTCCTAATAGATGGTACACCAACGTCACTAGAAATCTTCTCGAGTTGAGCAAACATATTGGTCCATTGACTTGAGATACCACAGTGGGATATATGAGTTATCCTCCACACTTTGATAGCAGTCATGTCACCGATCTATTCATGATCAGACCTCCGCTTGTTCGTTGGGTGTGGACTGATGCTCATGATATCCAGTGCGTATTAAGATATGATCCGTCAGTCCTGCGTACAGAGCATAAACATCCTCACGTGTTTACGATCTAGTAAATCCATGGCCGTGGTATAACATCGGAAATCAGTTCCGAGTTTTATTTAAAGATCGTAAATTGAAAGTCGACTATATTATACCGAACGGATTTGATTTTCTCATTTATATCTCAGGTATAATATGGATAGCCTGTGACAGGGGGATTATATGTATGCAATGACCTCGGCTTATATATTTTAGCGAGATTATCAGTGGTCATCATAATTCATGAGTAGGTGAATTATGGACATGAAATTGGATTTCGTGACAGATAAACCTAAACTTAGAGAGTCCCACAATAAGAAGTGTACTCGTTGAGCACTTGGGCAACGCGATATGAATAATACTGATTATTAATAATACTTCACCAGATTAAGTGAGTTAATTCGAATCATTTAATCAGATAAACGATAACACATGCATTAGGGGATTTTGGCCAATCATAATTATTGTGTATTTGTATTTGATACATAATACGATTAGATACACATTAATTATTCATCAAATGAGATTTTGACACATGCCATAAATATATGTATTTGATATTTATTGTAAATAAAAATACATATATAATAATAATTATATTAATTGATTATTTGGATATTTAATTATTAAATATTTGAATAATTAATTAATTAAACTTTTTTCATAAATGTTATATGAATTTGTCCAATTATTATTGGTTTACTTAGCATGATTTAAATTAGACTTTATGTGTGTAATTTTGATTGGTTAAGATAAAGTTTATTATGATTTAATTAGAATAAATTGCCAAAATTACCCTTTATAGTCGGCAATATGGGAATTTAAAAGAATTTTTTTTGCTTTCTTCTTCATTCTCCACCATGGCCGTGAGCTCCCCAAAACAATAGCCCTAGGATTTGTTTTGATCAAATCGTGAAGAAATGAAGGAAAAATTCAAGAAAAAGCTTGAAAACAAGAGATTAAAAGGTAATCTTCTACAACCCAAGCTTGGAAATTAGTTTCATATTTTCTTGAATTCTTAGAATAGTTCTTGGGTTCCTTCGTTTCATAAAAATTGGGGCTTTTTTTTTTTTATGGTGGATGGAATTGGAAGTAATATGCATGTGTGAAGATTAGTTGGATGGAATTATTGTACTTAGTATCCAATTTGATCATTAGATGACATGTTTCCATTCTAGAGTGTTATGACCACTCTTGTAATGCCTAGAATTGTTCTTGGGTTGTTCATATGTGGTGACTTGATTTGGTGTTTTGATTAATTGATTTAATATTGGAAAATTGGATTTAAAACATGAAAAATCATAATTTCGGTTTCTGGATCAGATCTGAATTAAATGGAATTTTTGTGATGAATTTGATGTCATATGAATGTATTGGATGTGTTTTGGGAGTTGGAACTATTTCTGGAAAGTGTTTCGGAATTGAAATAAGCGAAAATGACCAAAAAACGGCGTTACCGGGTGACTTTTGAGCCAATCGGGTGACAGCTGTCCAAACAGTGAATTTGTCACTTTTCGTGCATCCCATGAACTGTCCTAACACTATTGGGGCTGACCTGGGCAGTCTCCATAAGTGTTGGGTGGTCGGTTCGGTCAAAAAAAAGTTTTAGGCCATTTTGCGGAAAAACGTTTTTCGTAAAAGTTTCGCGACGTTTCATATACATTTATATCATTATTTGATATCGAATAAATAGGTTTAGGTGAAATATGAATAAATTATTCATATTAGATATTGAATAATTTATTCGGTAATTTATAAAAGTTTTAAATTATGATTTCGCCCGAACCGCGTTTTCGCCGCGCCCTTCGCTCAAAACCCCAACAAAAATGGTATTAGAGCAGGTCTGATGCTTCATCCATTACATTATTCATGCTTGATATTTGATATTTAATCCAATTTTAATGTTCACACATGCATATAATCTATATATGTTTCTTGACTTTTCGGTTCTACGCTAACGGAAATGTAACGGAAATTTAATGGTTAAATTGAGTTATGTTTTCTATAGGTAGAATTGAATTGTTTAGAAAATGATTTAGATTAAAATTCTTCATTTGATGTAGAGTATAGCTTCCTGAGGAAAATCCTCGCTTAAACAAGGTTTTAAAGTGACATGTATTGGATATATGTTTCTTGGTCCGTCTTGTCAGTACGGTTTATGGGTATCTATCTATAACTACATTCGAGATCGTGCCAAAGCTGTGAGGGTGTAGGTTATGGGATTTTCTCCATGCCGGTTGTATATTGATTCTGGACAAATTCAAGTGAAAGTGGAAATCCTGAACGTGCCAAAGCTGTCGGGACTACATCGGTAGCTTGAGTTTGTCATTGACAAGTGAAGCATTGATACGCCTTCTTGTGAACGTGCCAAAGCTGTCATAACGAGAAACGGTCAGGACCAAAACCAGGAGTCACTGGTGAGTGATTGACAATGGGTTGTCTACCTAATGAATATACGTAGGCAAGATCGTGCCAAAGCTGTGAGTCGAAATATATTCATGGGATCCTACTCTCACTATGGAATTCGATTTAATTATTGAATTCATGTTGTCCGTTGGGGATTACGGTATTACGTAAAGTAGTGGGAAACAATGTTGGGTTAAAAAATCCATAACTAAGGCAGTGATTAATCTTATGAAAAATCTGGTTCGTTTTCCTTTTATTCTATATTGTTAATAGTTTTATGCTTCTAATCCACTACATGCTTATTACTTGAATAGGTTTTCTGACATTACTTATGGTTCCGTAATTCTAAAATAGGTTCTAGAAAGACAGTAGACTAAGATATTGTTAGATTAGTTTAAAACCATTGGGAACTGTTGTTCCGATTTCCTTGAAAAATCAAGATGGTTAGTGACTTAGTTACTAAGTCACGATTAGTAATCTAATAGGATATCTGTTTTGGATATATTATTCTAGTAAGAATAATTTATTGTGCAGTAAGAATTGATACGAATCAGTTCATGTCTCGAGATTCTTGACTGGTATTAAGAAAACCCATTTAGTATTTGTTTATCTTATAATGACGTTTCTTGGCTTTTAGTGACTTTTAGAAGTCACGTGTCTGACACAGTTGCTAATCAATCATTTACAATTGTTGTGAATAATTGAATGTAAATTATAAAGCTTAAGAAATGAGATGTGTATAGTTATGTATAGAGAATATCGATTCTCACAATACGAAAACTGTAGGTATTGGATACCAGATCTCCCGTCTAGTTAGTTAAAATAATGTTTAATGATTGTTTTGATATTTGATATCAGAACTTGTGACTACTGGATAGTTACTTGTTCTTTATAAACAGTTTTTACATATTTTAATATGACTAGTAGTGTCATTAATGAAAAGATAAACATTAAGAAAATATTCGGTTAACATAATAACTTAGAACAATGTTTTATGAGATTTTATCATATAAGCATTAGATGCTTATTCCATATGGTAAGGATGGTCTTATACGAGTTCATACCACATATCATTATCCATTTAATGAATATTGTATTCAGGATGTGACTAAATCTCATTTAACCAATGATCGTCATTGGACCACAAGATTTATTAGACTAATACATTGGATGTATGTAGTTTAATGAATTAGTATTTTGAATGGTTCAAAGATATTCTATTTGAAGTGTTGAAAACTATATTTTTGAAATTCATTGTGAGTCTTTGAATTATTCGAAGATGTTTGATATGATCAAACACATGAATTTAAGGCAATTAGTTCTAAAGTTATTTAATGAATGTGATTCTTACTCAATATTAAACTTCCACGATTCCATCTTGGTGGATTGGACAGTAGGAGTAATTGAATCTTATATGATTTGATTCGTTGATATTGAGTGTTACCGAATTAGTTTCAATACTCTTGGGATTATGCTCCAGTAACATTAATTCATCTATTTAATTAAGGTTCCATTCGTTTCTACAGTTACATATATGATATGTATAGTAGAAAATTCAAATCTTGAAAAGTTTGAGATTTGAAACTTTCTTTTTGTATAATTATTATATAGTTAAAAGTACTTGCGCCTCGGAGGTTCAAGTGAAGGTTTATCATTTATTCTATTTAATAGAATATGGTATTCTATTTGATAGAAAATCTTTTCTACGATCCCGAGTAATAAAATTGTTTTATTACTTGGTATGTAACATCAGATGTTGACGATTGTAGAAAAGGACTTGACTTATTGAAGTCAAATGTGAGAGTGATAAACTGTAATGGAACTATATAATTAATAAGATGAAAAGACCCTTTGTCATCTTCCATATAAGTTCAATAGGTTGTCAGAATCATTTGCGAAGTATTTGATACTTAATGGTTCTGTTGTTTTCTTATCGAAGAAAATTATCCTATAACTTATAGTGGGAGCGATATTTAATATCGATTTCGGAAGTAAGCATTGAACCATAGATCTAAGATTGTTATAGCTTACTACGATCAAGTTTTGAACTTGATTGAGCTCTCGTTATGAATCGTTCATAAAATGTGCAAATTGTTTGCGCAGAAAAAGCAAAGTAAGCTCGATAAAGGTTTGACATTTATAGTATAACAGTGAGAAAATTTATACTCAGTGATCTATTGTAGATTCTGAGACTACTTGTCTCTAGTCGTACTAATTGAACAGTTAAAGATCTATTGGTTAATGTTGATATTAAAAAGTGTATTTTGGCTAAAGAATGCAAAGTGGCGTTCTTGAGTGATTTCTTCGAATGAGAGATCTGTCGTGATTTATTTGTTTGAAGAATTCATTCTATAATGTCCATAGAGTTTGTATTCAGCTGAGATCACAGTTTGATATACTAGCTTATGGAGCCTATTGTAGACTCAAATAAGCTTTCCAGAAATCTGTGTTCTCTAATTTTGATACAGTCAGATTGTCTGATTTTATCAAAGCATAGAGAATACATTTTTGATAATAGGGTCAGTGAGAGCGTACAAATTTCTTTATAGTGTTATATATCCTAACTACATTATCATTATTAAAGTAATAATGAGATGTTTGTAAAGTAAAACGTTTACTTAAGTCTTATTTTCTCAGTGTAAGCAGTGGGAGTAGTCTCTGATATATTTGATATAAAGTTTCATATATGATATAAAACTAAGGGACTTGTGAGATACTCCCATTAGTCGCGTATTAGATATGATCTAATAAAGGATACAGTAAGACTATCTGTATGACAATTAGTATAACTGTTTGACAGTTAACGTGTCTTTTAGATATAATATTCATCTTTCGTAAATGATGATTCCTTTATCGAAAGAGAATTTGATTAGAATGTCTAGTCAATGTTATGCATCATAAGATGATGGCGTAATGAATACAATATTATTTGTGAATAAATATATCAATTTAATCGTAATTGTTACGAGTTATTTTGATATGCTGTAGACCATAAGATGGGTCTTGAAATGTATTCTTTATGATCTTTGAGATATTAAGAATGAGTTTCTTATTCATGGAGAATTTAGTCTGCAACCATAAGGTCCGATTAGTTTTGATCCTAATTATGACATTAGATGGTCTATGTCATATAAAGTCAGAAAAGATGCAGTGGGAGTGACACCGTTGATTCTACTAAATTAGTGGAATCAGTTGCGACTTTTGAGGTATTGACTTAAGAAGTTACAAAGTGACCTCAATGATTAGAAGTGTTGATATTAGTTTTGTACTTGTGATTGTCTTATAGTATTTTGGATTTGATCCATATATACTTAGACAACTCAGCAGCTATAGCACAAAACTGATATAGCGTATGAGTCATATTGATGTAGAATTTGGATTCTGCAAAATATGAATGATGCTGGCTAAGGAAAACGGTTGGGTTTGTTGGACAGACTCGATTTGTTAAGCGGGCTTACTTGTTGTTGCCTACCTTTTGAGTGCAAGGTGAGCTCTTAAGGGCCATGAGTATGCGAAACACATTAAGATGTGTATAGGATACCGTGGATTGGCACTAGAGCAAGTGGGAGAAATTGTTAGGGTTAATGCTCAGAGTGCCAATCCAGATCGTATTTATGTCCGATTCATAAATACAAGCAATTCCATTTTCCGTAATATTACTAATTTAATGGTAGCACCCTTGTATTTTATACACTTATTCGATCTAATTACGATTAGATCGAAACTAAATCTGGTTTAGTGATACATGTATATTAGACAAAGACCCTAAGATTTACAATGTAGTGCGCAGTTACAACGCAATTTATAATTAACATTGGGAAGCGCACTATAAGATGTATATCCTTAAATAAAGTTCATGGTCAAGATTTACTAACACGGGTCGGTTAGTAAAATCCGCTGAGGCCAGTACATGTCGTATATCGTGACTTGATCCGATAGGAGACTCGTATAGACATGTAGGTGTTTATTTGATAAACATTGAATGACTCACTGAAGATTTCCTAATAGATGGTACACCAACATCAGTAGGAATCTTCTTGAGTTGAGCGAGCATAGTGGGAATTTGACTTGAGATACCACAGTGGGATATATGAGTTATCCTCCACACTTTGATGACAGTCACATCACCGATCTATTCATGATCAGACCTCCGCCTGTTCGTTGGGTGTGGACTAATGCTCATGATATCCAGTGCGTATCAAGATAGGATTCGTCAGTCCTGTGTACATGGCATATGCATCCTCAAGTGTTTACGATCTAGTAAATCCATGGCCGTGGTATAACATCGAAAATCAGTTCTGAGTGTTATTTAGAGATCGTAAATTGAAAGTCGACTATATTATACCGAACGGATTTGACGTTCTCATCTACATCCCAGGTATAATATGGATAGCCTGTGATGGAGGGATTATACGTATGCAATGACCTCGGCTTGCATAGTTTAGCGAGATTATCCATGGTCATCATAATTCATGAGTGGGTGAATTATGGACACGAAATTGGATTTCGTGACGGATAAACCTAAACTTAGAGAGTCCTACAAAATGATGTGTACTCGTTGAGCACTTGGGCAATGCGATATGAATAATACTAATTATTCATAATACTTCACCCGATTAAGTGAGTTAATTCGAATCGTTTAATCGGTTAAACGATAACACATGCATTAGGGGATTTTGGCCAATCGTAATTATTGCGTATTTATATTTGATACATAATACAATTAGATACATATTAATTATTCGTCAAATGAGATTTTGACACATGCCATAAATATAAATATATATATATATATTTGATATTTATTGTAAATAAAAATAATTATATAAAAATAATTATATTAATTGATTATTTGGATATTTAATTGTTAAATATTTGAATAATTAATTAATTAAACTTTTTTCATAAATGTTATGAAATTTGTCCAATTATTATTGGTTTACTTAGCATGATTTAAATTAGACTGTATGTGTGCAATTTTGATTGGTTAAGATAAAGTTTATTATGATTTAATTAGATTAAATTTATAAATTGCCAAAATTACCCTTTATAGTCGGCAATAAGGGAATTTAAAAAGAAATTTTTTTTGCTTTCTTCTTCATTCTCCACCATGGCCGTGAGCTCCCAAAAACAATAGCCCTAGGATTTGTTTTGATCAAATCTTGAAGAAATGAAGGAAAAATTCAAGAAAAAGCTTGGAAAACAAGAGATTAAAAGGTAATCTTCTACAATCCAAGCTTGGAAATTAGTTTCATGTTTTCTTGAATTCTTAGAATAGTTCTGGGGTTCTTTTGTTTCATAAAAATTGGGTAACTTTTGAGTCAACCGGGTGACGGCTATCCAAACAGTGAATTTGTCACTGTTCAGGCAGCCCATGAACTGTCCTAACACTATTGGGTTTGACCTGGGTAGTCTCCATAAGTTTTGGGTGGTCGGTTCGGTCAAAAACGCGTTTTAGTCCATTTTGCGGAAAAATATTTTTCGTAAAAATTTCTTGACGTTTCATATACATTTATGTCGTTATTTGATATCGAATAAATAGGTTTAGGTGAAATATGAATAAATTATTCATATTAGATATTGAATAACTTATTCGGTAATTTAAAAAAAATTAAATTACGATTTCGCCCGAACCGCGCTTCCGGCACGCCCTTCGCCCAAAACCCCAACACCGATCTGATATGATGCGACAAGAAGATGTCCCCGATGACTTTGAAGACTTGTTCGACAATGCATTTGCAAGTGCAAGCGGAGCGGGAACTGAAGGATCAACAACAGATACATATAATGATGATGAGTAAATAATTATAATGGGGAACTATCTAAAAAATATAATGGAACTACGTGAACTTTGATTCCTCTCACCAATAGAGGATATTTAAGCAACTTAAGTTTTTAAAAATTTAATTTCAAGCTCTTTTATTTTATTTTTAATTTATTATAATCTAAATACAAATTAATAATTTTAAATAAATTTGAAATCTCAATTTTATTTATTTTTAAAAAAAATTAAAATTAAAAAAATTAAAAAATAGAACCGTTTGGTTCGGTTCCGATGGCCTAGTCTATATATAATATTACCAATTTTTTGGGGTAATCAATGGCCAAGTCTATGTATAATATTATCAATTATTTCGGGTTCGGATCCCCTCACACCTTTTTCTTAAATAATAATGAGTGGACGGAGATAATACATCTATATAAATAAAAAATCGCAGATGTAAATGTTAGGTTCTCTAAGAACAATCCTAGGATCAATTAAGCATAAAAGATGTGTGAATAATCAACGAAGTTTGCGAAATAACTTACATTGATCAGTTTCTTGGATGTTCAAAAGTTCAAAACTTTGAATCCTTTGATGTTGTTCTCCAAGATCTCCTTGATTGTATGTGGAGCTCCAAGCCTTGGTGAATGAATTCCAAACTCAATGGATGTTTCCCTTTCACCTTTGAATGACTCTTTAAGTGCTAGCTATGGAAGAAATTTGCAACAAAAGTCTTCCCCTTGTTCTTTGTAAGTCTCGGCAATGAGAGGATAAAAGAGAGGGAGAGTCACGGTGAAGAGAGAAAAAGTGATGAGTGAAAAAAATGTAAATTGTTTTTAATTATCCAAAATCAAAAATGTCATATACCAAAATCCAAAGTTGGTAAAAGGTCACTCATCTCTCAAGTTTGTGTAAGCTACAAGTCTCCAAAAACCAACAACTTCCATCAACCAAAAAGGTGATGAGATTGACTAGTGATGTGATTTGATGTGGGCCCCACTTTGATTTAAAATCCGAGTGGGCCCGCAAACACATTCCGGGCTCGGCTTCGTTAATTCTGAATTAACGAATTTTCCGTTGCGACTTAATTAAATCAAATTTAATTAAATAATTATGCCTAGCAAAATTACTATCAAAGTTGCTCGCGAATTAATTCTAAATTAATTCTTTCGCCCGAATTAAAATCCAATTTTAATTCCGTTATGAAATCTAATTTCATTTGATATATCGAATATATTATTTAATCGATTAATTCCAAATTAATCGTTCCCTCTCTTCTAGTTGAATTTTATCCCAGATAAATTCTTGCCATAATTAATCCTAGATTAATTTTCTCTCTCTTCTAATTAATCCCAGATTAATTATGTTCGAGTCAAACATCATCGGTGAATCTTCGGGAAGTGACCCATGATATCCTTGGATATATTGGCAGTAAATCCGGTCGTCGGACTATCCGAACACATGCGTACCCGGTACCACGTTCTTACAGAAATATTATTTAAGGAATATATAATCTTTGTCAGGCGTAGTATATGTAGTATTGCGTATTGCGATCCAGTATCTGATGTCATATGCAAGGCCTGTGGCTGGAATATTGTCTGCCTCGTACGAAGCATATATCAGATCACAAGCAACTAGTCTCTATAATCGGATAATCATAACCTTGTCATATTATCCTGATAGTTGCAACATAATAGAGAACCAGTTATGTATCCCTGCGTGATCATCATCTCCATATGACTGAAGTGATACTTCCATCTTGACATCACACTCAATACACTACGATTCTCAATAAACCCAGAAGAGGCGTACACATAACCTGTTAAAGTCCAGGAAGACCAAAACCAAAGCGTATTGATTGTCGCAAGTATTAGTGATGCAAGTCTCAGGTTAAGACCAAATAGATCTACCCTAATGCGGATTCCCATAGACACACAGTCATACTAACAATGGGATTCCGCGGGGTCTATCCAGTGCTAAGCTGTTCCCGTACCATCGGTAAACACAACCTCCTATCTTACTTGCTTAAGTATCCAATACTTAGATATATGAGAACTATGTCGTTATGCTCCCACAAAGTGCACAAGTGCAATACTAGTCTATTCCGCATTATCGATGTCCAGTCTCGATAATACTACGACTAGGGATATTTAATGATTAAACCTTAATGGATTGATATCGTCTCATATCTTATAATCCGGAACTAATCATAAGGACTTTTATCATTTATATATTCAAGTAATCTAATTACAAAATGATAAAATAGCAATTTTATTTGTCACATAGTTAATTTGTACAAAACCACAATGTCTTTTACAAATAGTGATGCTATGGGTCATAATTGTCTAACAATCTCCCACTTGGCCTATAGCCAGCCACTCAAGTATCTAACACCTGAACTATGTACATGTCGCTCAAAATTTTACTGAGGAATAGCTTTCGTCAGTGGATCTGCAATGTTGTCATCTGATGCGACCTTCTCGATCTTCATATCACCACGATGTATGATCTCACGAGTCAGATGGAAACGTCGAAGACATGCTTGGATCGTTGATGAGACCGCGGTTCCTTAGCCTGCGCTGTAGCCCCGTTATTATCACAATACAATGTGACGGGCTCATATGCTAACAGAACTACTCCTAATCCAATTAGGAATTTACAGATCCAAACTGCCTCTTTTGCTGCTTCAGCTGCAGTAATATATTCCGCTTCTATTGTCGAATCGGCAACAGTCTATTGCTTAGAAGATTTCCAGCTTACTGCTCCGTTGTTCAAACAAAATATGTACCCAAATTGTGACTTACAGTCGTCTTTATCGGTTTGGAAACTTGATTCGTTAAACCCAGTTACCTCAAGTTCTCCATCTCCATAGATTAAGAACGCATCCCTAGTTCGTCTAAGATACTTAAGGATGTTCTTAACCGTAACACAATGTACATGCTCTGGGAGAGTCCAAGCAGCTTTCTAGATCTATCCCGGTAGATCTTTATTCCCAGAATAAAGGCCGCTTCTCACAAATCTTTCATGGAGAATTTTAATGAAAGCCAAGCTTTCACCGATTGTAGCATGGGAATGTCATTGCCCTTAAGCAATACATCATCAACATAAAAGACAATGAATGTCAGTGCCCTCCCACTAACCTTCTTATATACACAAGGATCATCCTCGTTTTGAATGAAATCATATTCGTTTATGATCTCATCAAAACATTGGTTCCAAGAACACGATGCTTGCTTCAATCCATAAATGGATCGATTTAACTTGCAAACCTTGCCTGCATGTTTTGGTACGACAAAACCGTCATGCTGTTGCATATAAACATCCTCCAAAAGGTTTCTATTAAGGAAAACGGTTTTGACGTCCATCTGCCATATCTCGTAATCGAAATATGCAGCAATAGCAAGCATTATCCGAATGGATTTAATCATGGCAACAAGTGAAAAAATTTCGTCGTAATCGACACCATGTCGTTAACGATACCCTTTCGCTACAAGCCAAGCTTTGTACGTTTGTATGTTTCCATCCATGTCGGTGTTCTTCTTGAAGACCTATTTGCAACCAATAGGCTTTACGTCTTCTGGTGCATCAACCAGTGTCCAAACTTGGTTTGTGTACATGGAATTCGTTTAGAATTTCATGGCATCTTTCCATAAACCGGAGTCGATACCTTTTATCGCTTCCTCATACGTAGCTGGTTCGCCTTCCTCAATAAGATTAATATCCAAATGATGTATGATCTCATGAATCAGATGGAAACATCGAAGAACATGCTTGGATCGTTGATGAGACCGCGGTTCCTTAGCCTGCACTGTAGCCCCGTTATTGTCACAATACAATGGAACGGGCTCAGATGCTAACGAAACTACTCCTAATCCATTTAGGAATTTACAGATCCAAACTGCCTCTTTTGCTGCTTCAGCTGCAGTAATATATTCCGCTTCTATTGTCGAATCGGCAACAGTCTCTCGCTTAGAAGATTTCCAGCTTACTGCTCCGTTGTTCAAACAAAATATATACCCAGATTGTGACTTACAGTCGTCTTTATCGGTTTGGAAACTTGAGTCAGTAAACCCAGTTACCTCAAGTTCTACATCTCTATAGAATAAGAATGCATCCCTAGTTCATCTAAGATACTTAAGGATGTTCTTAACCGCAACCCAGTGACCATCACCTGGATCGGCCTAATAGCGACTACACATGCTCAAAGCATATGAGACATCAGGTCGCGTATATACATGGCATACATGATCAATCCTACTGCCGAAGCGAACGAGATCCGACTCATGTTGTCTCTCTCATCTTGAGTTTTATGCACATGTCCTTAGATAGAGTGACAATGGCAATAATCCCCTCTTAGACTGTTCCATGTTGAATCTCTTCAACATTTTATCAATGTACGTGCTCTGGGAGAGTCCAAGTAGCTTTCTAGATCTATCATAGTAGATCTTTTTTCCCAGAATAAAGGCTGCTTCTCACTGATCTTTCATGGAGAAGTTTAATGAAAGCCAAGCTTTCACCGATTGTAGCATGGGAATGTCATTGCCAATAAGCAATACATCATCAACGTAAAGGATAATGAATGTCAGTGCGCTCCCACTAACCTTCTTATATACACAAGGATCATCATCGTTTTGAATGAAATCATATTCTTTTATGATCTCATCAAAACGTTGGTTCCAAGAAAGCGATGCTTGCTTCAATCCATAAATGGATCGATTTGACTTGAAAACCTTGTCTGCATGTTTTGGTAAGAAAAAACCGTCAGGCTGTTACATATAAACATCCTCCAAAAGGTTTCTGTTAAGGAAAGTGGTTTTGACATCCATATGCCATATCTCGTAATCGAAATATGCAGCAATAGCAAGCATTATCCGAATGGATTTAATCATGGCAACATGTGAAAAAGTTTCGTCGTAATCGACACCATATCGTTAACGATACCCTTTCGCTACAAGCCTAGCTTTGTATGTTTGTATGTTGCCATCCATGTCAGTCTTCTTCTTGAAGACCCATTTGCAACTAATAGGCTTTACGTCTTCTGGTGCATCAACCAATGTCCAAACTTGGTTTGTGTACATGGAAATCATTTTGGATTTCATGGCATCTTGCCATAAACCGTAGTCGATACCTTGTATCACTTCCTCATACGTAGCCGGTTCTTCTTCCTCAATAAGATTAATATCCACATAATGTATGATCTCACGAATCAGATAGAAACATCGAAGAACATGCTTGGATCGTTGATGAGACCGCGGTTCCTTAGCCTGCGCTGTAGCCCCGTTATTGTCACAATACAATGGAACGAGCTCAGCTGCTAATGAAAATACTCCTAATCCAAACTGCCTCTTTTCCTGCTTCAGCTGCAGCAATATATTCCGCTTCTATTGTCGAATCGGTAACAATCTCTTGCTTGGAAGATTTCCAGCTTACTGCTCCATTGTTCAAATAAAATATTTACCTAGATTGTGACTTACAGTCGTCTTTATCGGTTTGGAAACTTGAGTCGGTAAACCCAGTTACCTCAAGTTCTCCATCTCCATAGATTAAGAACGCATCCCTAGTTCGTATAAGATACTTAATGATGTTCTTAACCGCAACCCAGTGACCATCACCTGGATCGGCCTAATAGCGACTACACATGCTCAAAGCATATGAGACATCATGTAGCGTATATATCATGGCATACATGATCGATCCGACTACCGAAGCGAACGGGATCCGACTCATGTTGTCTCTCTCATCTTGAGTTTTATGACACATGTCCTTAGATAGAGTGACACCGTATGACACTGTCAACAGTCCCCTATTAGACTGTTCCATGTTGAATCTCTTCAACATTTTGTCAATGTACGTGCTCTGGGAGAGTCCAAGCAGCTTTCTAGATCTATCCCGGTAGATCTTTATTCCCAGAATAAAGGCTGCTTCTCACAAATCTTTCATGAAGAATTTTAATGAAAGCCAAGCTTTCACCAATTGTAGCATGGGAATGTCATTGCCTATAAGCAATACATCATCAACATAAAGGACAATGAATGTTAGTGCCCTCCCACTAACCTTCTTATATACACAAGGATCATCCTCGTTTTGAATGAAATCATATTCTTTTATGATCTCATCAAAATGTTGGTTCCAAGAACACGAAGCTTGCTTCAATCCATAAATGGATCGATTTAACTTGCAAACCTTGTCTGCATATTTTGGTACGACAAAACCATCAGGCTGTTGCAAATAAACTTCCTCCAAAAGGTTTCTGTTAAGGAAAGCGATTTTGACGTCCATCTGCCATATCTCGTAATCGAATTATGCAGCAATAACAAGCATTATCCGAATGGATTTAATCATGGCAACAGGTGAAAAAATTTCGTCGTAATCGACACCATGTCGTTGACGATACCCTTTCGCTACAAGCCTAGCTTTGTACGTTTATATGTTGCCATCCATGTCGGTCTTTTTCTTTAAAACCCATTTGCAACCAATAGGCTTTACGTCTTCTGGTGCATCAACCAGTGTCCAAACTTGGTTTGTGTACATGGAATTCATTTCGAATTTCATGGAATCTTGCCATAAACCGGAGTCGATACTTTGTATCGCTTCCTCATACGTAGCCGGTTCGTCTTCCTCAATAAGATTAATATCCACATGATGTATGATCTCACGAATCAGATGGAAACATCGAAGTACATGCTTGGATCGTTGATGAGACCGCGGTTCCTTAGCCTGCGCTGTAGCCCCGTTATTGTCACAATACAATGGAACAGGCTTAGATGCTAACGAAACTACTCCTAATCCAATTAGGAATTTACAGATCCAAACTGCCTCTTTTGCTGCTTCAGCTGCAGCAATATATTCCACTTCTATTGTCGAATCGGCAACAGTCTCTTACTTAGAAGATTTCCACCTTACTGCTCCGTTGTTCAAACAAAATATGTACCCAGATTGTGACTTACAGTCGTCTTTATCGGTTTGGAAACTTGAGTCGGTAAACCCAGTTACCTCAAGTTCTCCATCTCCATAGATTAAGAACGCATCCCTAGTTCGTGTAAGATACTTAAGGATGTTCTTAACCGCAACCCAGTGACCATCACCTGGATCGGCCTAATAGCGACTACACATGCTCAAAGCATATGAGACATCAGGTCGCGTATATATCATGGCATACATGATCGATCCGACTACCAAAGCGAACAGGATCCGACTCATGTTGTCTCTCTCATCTTGAGTTTTATGACAAATGTCCTTAGATAGAGTGACACCATGTGACACTCGCAACAGTCCCCTCTTAGACTGTTCCATATTGAATCTCCTCAACATTTTGTCAATGTACGTGCTCTGGGAGAGTCCAAACAGATTTCTAGAACTATCCCGGTAGATCTTTATTCCTAGAATAAAGGCTGCTTCTCACAAATCTTTCATGGAGAATTTTAATGAAAGCCAAGCTTTCACCGATTGTAGCATGGGAATGTCATTACCCATAAGCAATACATCATCAATGTAAAGGATAATGAATGTCAGTGCACTCCCACTAACCTTCTTATATACGCAAGGATCATCCTCGTTTTTAATGAAATCATATTCTTTTATGATCTCATCAAAACGTTGGTTCCAAGAACACGATGCTTGCTTCAATCCATAAATGGATCGATTTAACTTGCAAACCTTGTCTGCATGTTTTGGTACGACAAAACCATCAGGCTGTTGCAAATAAACATCCTCCAAAAGGTTTCTGTTATGGAAAGTGGTTTTGACATCCATCTGCCATATCTCGTAATCGAATTATGCAGCAATAACAAGCATTATCCGAATGGATTTAATCATGGCAACAGGTGAAAAAATTTCGTGGTAATCGACACCATGTCGTTGACGATACCCTTTCGCTACAAGCCTAGCTTTGTACGTTTATATGTTGCCATCCATGTCGGTCTTCTTCTTTAAAACCCATTTGCAACCAATAGGCTTTACGTCTTCTGGTGCATCAACCAGTGTCCAAACTTGGTTTGTGTACATGGAATTCATTTCGAATTTCATGGAATATTGCCATAAACCTGAGTCGATACCTTGTATCGCTTCCTCATACGTAGCCGGTTCGTCTTCCTCAATAAGATTAATATTCACATGATGTATGATCTCACGAATCAGATGGAAACATCGAAGAACATGCTTGGATCGTTGATGAGATCGCGGTTCCTTAGCCTGCGTTGTAGCCCCGTTATTGTCACAATACAATGAAACAGGCTCAGATGCTAACGGAGCTACTCCTAATCCAATTAGGAATTTACAGATCCAAACTGCCTCTTTTGCTGCTTCAGCTGTAATAATATATTCCACTTCTATTGTCGAATCGGCAACAGTCTCTTACTTAGAAGATTTCCACCTTACTGCTCCGTTGTTCAAACAAAATATGTACCTAGATTGTGACTTACAGTCGTCTTTATCGGTTTGGAAACTTGAGTCGGTAAACCCAGTTACCTCAAGTTCTCCATCTCCATAGATTAAGAACTCATCCCTAGTTCGTCTAAGATACTTAAGGATGTTCTTAATCGCAACCCAGTGACCATCATCTGGATCGGCCTAATAGCGACTACACATGCTCAAAGCATATGAGACATCAGGTCGCGTATATATCATGGCATACATGATCGATCCGACTACCGAAGCGAACGGGATCCGACTTATGTTGTCTCTCTCATCTTGAGTTTTATGACACATGTTCTTAGATAGAGTGACACCGTGTGACACTCGCAACAGTCCCCTCTTAGACTGTTCCGTATTGAATCTCTTCAACATTTTTTCAATGTACGTGCTCTGGGAGAGTCCAAGCAGCTTTCTAGATCTATCCCGGTAGATCTTTATTCCCAGAATAAAGGCTGCTTCTCAAAAATCTTTCATGGAGAATTTTAACGAAAGCCAAGCTTTCACTGATTGTAGCATGGGAATGTCATTGCCAATAAGCAATACATCATCAATGTAAAGGACAATGAATGTCAGTGCGCTCCCACTAACCTTCTTATATACACAAGGATCATCCTCGTTTTGAATGAAATCATATTCTTTTATGATCTCATCAAAACTTTGGTTCCAAGAACACGATGTTTGCTTCAATCCATAAATGGATTGATTTAACTTGCAAACCTTGTCTGCATGTTTTGGTACGACAAAACCGTCATGCTGTTGCATATAAACATCCTCCAAAAGGTTTCTATTAAGGAAAACGGTTTTGACGTCCATCTACCATATCTCGTAATAGAAATATGCAGTAATAGCAAGCATTATCCGAATGGATTTAATCATGGCAACAAGTGAAAAATTTCATCGTAATCGACACCATGTCGTTAACGATACCCTTTCGCTACAAGCCTAGATTTGTACGTTTGTATCTTTCCATCCATGTCGGTCTTCTTCTTGAAGACCTATTTGCAACCTATAGGCTTTACGTCTTCTGGTGCATCAACCAGTGTCCAAACTTGGTTTGTGTACATGGAATCCATTTCGGATTTCATGGCATCTTGCCATAAACCGGAGTCGATACCTTGTATCGCTTCCTCATACATAGCCGGTTCGTCTTCCTCAATAAGATTAATATCCACATGATGTATGATCTCACAAATCTGATGGAAACATCGAAGAACATGCTTGGATCGTTGATGAGACCGCGGTTCCTTAGCCTGCACTGTAGCCCCGTTATTGTCACAATACAATGGAACGGGCTCATATGCTAACTGAACTACTCCTAATGCAATTAGGAATTTATGGATCCAAACTGCCTCTTTTGCTGCTTCAGCTCCAGCAATATATTCCGCTTATATTGTCGAATCGGCAATAGTCTCTTGCTTGGAAGATTTCCAGCTTACTGCTCCGTTGTTCAAACAAAATATATACCTAGATTATGACTTACAGTCGTCTTTATCGGTTTGGAAACTTACGTCGGTAAACCCAGTTACCTCAAGTTCTCCATCTCCATAGATTAAGAACACATCCCTAGTTTGTATAAATTACTTAAGGATGTTCTTAACCGCAACCCAGTGACCATCACCTGGATCGGCCTAATAGCGACTACACATGCTCAAAGCATATGAGACATCAGGTCGCGTATATATCATGGCATACATGATCGATCTGAATGCCGAAGCGAATGGGATCCGACTCATGTTGTCTCTCTCATCTTGAGTTTTAGGACACATGTCCTTAGATAGAGTGACACAATGTGACACTGATAACAGTCCCCTCTTAGACTGTTCCATGTTGAATCTCTTCAATATTTTGTCAATGTATGTGCTCTGGGAGAGTCCAAGCAGCTTTCTATATCTCTCCCGGTAGATCTTTATTCCCAGAATAAAAGCTTCTTCTCACAGATCTTTCCTGGAGAATTTTAATGAAAGCCAAGCTTTCACCGATTGTAGCATGGGAATGTCATTACCCATAAGCAATACATCATCAATGTAAAGGACAATGAATATCAGTGCGCTCCCACTAACCTTCTTATATACACAAGAATCATCCTCGTTTTGAATGAAATCATATTCTTTTATGATCTCATCAAAATGTTGGTTCCAAGAACGCGATGCTTGCTTTAATCCATAAATGGATCGATTTAACTTGCAAACCTTGTTTGTATGTTTTGGTACGAAAAAACCGTCAGGCTGTTGCATATACACATCCTCCAAAAGGTTTTTGTTAAGGAAAGCGGTTTTGACGTCCATCTGCCATATCTCGTAATCGAAATATACAGCAATAGCAAGCATTATCCGAATGGATTTAATCATGGCAACAAGTGAAAAAGTTTCATCATAATCGACACCATGTCGTTGACGATACCCTTTCGCTACAAGCCTAGCTTTGTACGTTTGTATGTTGCCATCCATGTCGGTCTTCTTCTTGAAGACCCATTTGCAACCAATAGGCTTTACGTCTTCTAGTGCATCAACCAGTGTCCAAATTTTGGTTTGTGTATATGGAATCCATTTCGGATTTCATGGCATCTTGTTATAAACCGGAGTCGATACCTTGTATCGCTTCCTCATACGTTGCCAGTTTGTCTTCCTCAATAAGATTAATATCCACATGAGGTGAGATCAGAAACCCATACCTCTTTGGTTGTTTTCTGACTCTCTCCGACCTACGCGGTTCTTATGTATTCGAATATTATGGTACAGTCTCATCCATGATGAATTGTTCATGTTCCGTTAAGGAATCGGTGCCAGGAATAGTATCACTCCGATTTTCATCGAGTTCTACTTTCCCCCTAGTTACCACTGCATTTAGGAATTCATTCTCAAGGAAAACCGCATGTAGAGCAACAAATACTTTGTTCTATTGCGGGTTGTAGAAGTAATATCCTTTGGTTTCCCTAGGATAACCTACAAATAGACACTTATCTGATTTGGGTTCAAGTTTGGTACCATCCAAACGTTTAACGTATGCCCAGCTACCCCAAATCTTCAGGAATGAGAAACCCGATTTCTTTCCTGTCCATATTTCATACGGAGTTTGTTGAACAAACTTTGACGGAACCTTATTCAAAATAAGTATTGTACTGTTCAATGCATATCCCCAGAAGGAAATAGGTTGCTCGGTGCGACTCATCATAGACCTTACCATGTCCAACAAAGTTCGATTTCTCCGTTCAGACACACCGTTTAATTACGGTGTTCCGGGAGGAGTCCACTGTGAAAGAATACCATACTCTTTCAAGTAATCAAGAAACTCCTTGCTCAAGTATTCTCCTCCACGGTCCGACCGTAATGTCTTAATACTTTTGCCGGTCTGTTTTTCTACTTCGTGTCGAAACTCTTTGAATTTCTCAAAGGTTTCAGACTTGTGTCTCATAAGATACACATAACCATAACACGATGCATCATCCGTAAAGGTTACGAAATATTCATATCAACCTCTTGCCTAGCTAGACATGGGCCCACATACGTCACTATGAACGAGGGCTAACATTTCGGTGGCACGTGCACCTTTACTGCTAAAAGGTGTTTTAGGCATTTTGCATAATAAACAAGATTCGCAGACGTTATATGAATTTGGATCAAATCCGTCCAAGTACCCACTCTTCGAAAGTGTGGATATATGAGTCTTGTTAATGTGTCCCAGACGATAATGTCACATATAAGTTTCATTTTTGTTACTTAATTTAAGCCTTTTGTTTGTTACATTATATGTTTGAGATTGATTTATATTCAAAATATAAAGACCATTATTTACATCAGCACTGCATATCTCTATATCATTTTTATACATAAAACACCCAATGTTTCTAAATACAAAAGTATACCCACATTGGGCTAATAAAGATACAGATATAATATTCATAGTCAAACTAGGTACATAATAACAGTCTGATAAGTTTAGTACATGCCCTGAGGGCAGTTCCAAAATATAAGTCCCTACAGCCAAAACAACGACCTTGGTCCCATTTCCAACTCGTAGATCAATCTCCCTGGAGGCCAGTCTCGTAGATCAGTACATATATGAGTACCACAACCAGAATCAAAGATCCAATTTTTAAAACTAGAAGTAGACATGTTTATTTCTATAACAAACATACCTGAAGCCGGTGCCTTGCCCACTTTGATTTCCCTCATGTGCGCCTTGTACTCACGGCAGTCACACTTCCAGTGACTCCGTTTGCCACACTGCAGGCATACATCTTGGGATTTGTCCTTTTTATTCCCAGAAGACTTTGACGATTTGGCCTTGCCCTTCTTCTTCTTATTCTTTACACCTCCAGTAGCCTTCGGTCAAGCCTTGGGAGACTGAGATATTGAAGCGGAGTGCGCCTCACACTTTTTGCCCTTCAATATCTCTTTTTCTGCTTCACTCAGCATTGCCATCAGCTCTCCAAGAGTATGGTCTTGGTTCATCATATTGTAGTTCATAATGAACCCGCTCCAGCTGTCAGGAAGAGACTGCAAGATCAAATCTATAGAAGTCTCAGCCTCAAAGGTTATGCCTAGCTGACCCAGCTGTTCGATGTCAGCAATCATCTACGACACATGATGCTCGACAGATGTACCCTCTGACATTCGAGAGTGAAAGAGTTTCTTCTGCAATTCATACCTTTGCGATCTAAGGTTAGATCGATGAAGGTCCTTCAATTTTTCCATCATAGTATAGGGATCCAATCCCTTGTTATGGCGATGAAATTGAGGGGTCATCGCAGCGAGCATGATAGATTGAGCAGTTGAGTTATCATCGCTATGAGTCTTCCAAAGCTCAAGCTCAAGCAGCTACTCATTTCCGGGCTTAGGCCCGAGAGGTCTCTCTATTGTATAGAGCATTCTCTCAGCCCCCAGGACAATCCTGAGGTTCATATCCCAGTCATGAAAGTTCGCACCATTAAAGACATTTTCGCCCATGATAATGTCTCTAACCCCGATCTTTCCAGCCATCTTAATTGCAATAGTCTAACTATTCAATTAAAGATTTTTGGGTACAGTCCAACTGTTACAAGAAAATAATAAAATATTAGTCCAACTAATAAATACATAAAATGACGAAATAATTTGAAAACGCGTATTGGCAAATATTTGAACGAAATTGCAAATTCAATATTAGCCTCCCACTATTTTTCGGCGAGCTTCTAACCCTTTGTTGAGTACTCGGGAAACCTAGTTTCCTAGTGGGCTAGGATCCCATTAAATAACACACAACCTTGACTTTGGCCAACAAGTTGTATGATATTTAACTAGGTAGATCTCTAAGATCAATTGGATCTTATCCAACTCCTAGATTCGGTAGGTGGACCTCCAAGTCCGAAACATATATACAATATATATACCAATATATCCAATATATCCAATATATTTTCCTAACCTTTTCCTCTGAATCAACTAAGCCTAGGCTTTGGCTCAACAAGCTTAATTATTCCAGTTAAGCGGGACCCATTGACCTTGGAAAACTTCGTAATCCATGTCGATGAACAAGAAGTGACCTTGACTTTGGCCAACAAATCACAACTTGCCCAAGACATGCGATATGGAACAAAGCTTTCATGGTTCAAACACATCTGCGATGGACATTGATCTTAACTTTGGCCAACAAACTAATGCCAATCTTGGATCTTGAGAAAGAACCATTCAATGGAAGGAAAACACATAATATTTGATTGAGGGTTTTTCGTGTAATTGGCAACCAATTAATTATCTTTGATTAGGTCTCATCATACACCCTTAAGCATGCATTCTAAAAGCATAATAAGGCGCGATAAATAAAATAATAATGATATGCGGATGGATATCTCACAAATTGTTCCTAGAACAAATCACTCCATTTCCTCTCCCCGGCTAGCACTATTCTAACTTCTACCAAATTACATAATACAATAAAGAAACCTCATTAACATTGAGGGGAATTGGTGAGAAAAGAATTACAAAGAGTCAAAAGATAAAGGCTGGACTCGCAGGTCCAATTTAATAAATTCTAAATTTATTACAACAATTTTCAAAATTGCCCTCACCCATCTAATATCCATCTGATATACATTATTCATACAATATATCCATGTATTCACACAAAACATGTTATTCAATCAATCTAATCCAATTAATTAATCTTTGAATTAAGTGATCATCCAATGTTCAAACAACGATTTGATTTGCGCGAGTCCAACTCGTTTAAGAATAAGTACTCAAAGTGTGTATTTTCGAATTATATCGAACTACAATTTTAAATCCGATTTAATTTGTATTCAATACTAATTCTTATTTAATTCCAAATTAAATAATTACACTTTTAATGTGCCTTTACGACTTAAATTCTAAATCTAATCTTAATGGGTCTCAAAGCCCAATTAACATCCAATGTTAATTTAATTAAAGTCCAATGGGCTTTCAATTAATTTCTTAAGGCATGGGCTTTGGCCAATATGGGTCAAACCCAAATGCCAAGGCCCAATAAAGGAATCACCATATTTGCCATAAAATTAATTTTGGCCCATTAGGCCCAATTAAATTTAAAAGGCCCATTTATTATATTTGGACTTAATGGAATGGTTTTAGGCCCAATTTGGATCCAATCCAATTGTCCTAAACCAACTTGGCCCAACCAAGCCCATTAGGCCCAAATACAACAATTTTAGCCCAATTCCAAATTTAAGCCAAATTAATTAAATTCCAATATTCCAAATATCACAATTTATTTAATTAAAGTGTATGGCCATAATTAATTATTTAAATTAACATTTCCAAAACACCAATTTAATTCATTAATCATGCTTTATTATATTCAATTCATGTCCAACATAATTGAAACAAAATCAAGTCATTACATGCTCTTGATGCTCACGGCAATATGGGATATTATTCATCAATTTTGATTTGAATCAAATTAAATCCCAAATCAAAATATCCAAGCATTTAAACACATCCAATGGCCTAAAAAATCAAAATTACCATGAGCTACAAAAGGTCCTCAAATTCGGCCAAACATATGGAATTAGGGGAAAATTTATCCAATTCATTTTCTCAATTTCTAAGATGCACAAATATAATTTAACATCATCCAAGCTCAACCAAACCATCAATTTGAAAAAATCATGCTCAAATAAAAAAAAAAATCTCAAATTAAAGTATATGAACCCTAAGTTCATTTCATGCTTAAATGGGCTCTGATACCATTGTTAGGTTCTCTAAGAAAAATCCTAGGATCAATTAAGCATTAAAGATGTGTGAATAATCAATGAAGTTTGCGGAATAACTTACATTGATCGGTTTCTTGGATGTTGGAAAGTTCAAAACTTTGAATCCCTTGATGTTGTTCTCCAAGATCTCCTTGATTGTATGTTGAGCTCCAAGCCTTGGTGAATGAATTCCAAACTCAAGGGATGTTTCCCTATCACCTTTGAATGACTCTTTAAGTGCTAGCTATGGAATAAATTTGCAACAAAAGTCTTCCCATTGTTCTTTGTAAGTCTCGGCAATGAGGATAAAAGATAGGGAGAGTCACAGTGAAGAGAGAAAAAGAGTGATGAGTGAAAAAAATGTAAAGTGTTTTTAATTATCCAAAATTAAAATGTCATATACCAAAATCCAAAGTTGGTAAAAGGTCATTCATCTCTCAAGTTTGTGTAAGCTACAAGTCACCAAAAACCAACAACTTCCATCAACCAAAAAGGTGATGAGATTGACTAGTGATGTAACTTGTTGTGGGCCCCACTTTGATTCAAAATCTGAGTGGGCCCACAAACACATTCCGGGCTCGACTTCGTTAATTCCGAATTAACGAATTTTCCATTGTGACTTAATTAAATCAAATTTAATTAAATAATTATGCCTAGCAAAATTACTATCAAAGTCGCTCGTGAATTAATTCTAAATTAATTCGTTCGCCCGAATTAAAATCCAATTTTAATTCTGTTATGAAATCTAATTTCATTTGATATATCGAATATATTATTTAATCAATTAATTCCAAATTAATCGTTTTCACTATTCTAGTTGAATTTTATCCCAGATAAATTCTTCCCGTAATTAATCTTAGATTAATTTTCTCTCTCTTCTAATTAATCCCAGATTAATTATGTTCGAGTCAAACGTCATCGGTGAATCTTCGGGAAGCGACCCATGAGATCCCTGGATATGTTGGCAGTAAATCCGATTGTCGGACTATCCGAACACGTGCGTACCCGGTACCACGTTCTTACCGATTTACGAGACATGGTTGGCTTCTAGCAAAACACCGTGCCATCCCAATTCTCCAGAAATATTCTTTAAGGAATATATAATCTTTGTCAGGCGTAGTATACATAGTATTGCATATTGCGATCCAGTATCCGATGTCACATGCAAGGCCTGGGGCTGGAATAGTGTCTGCCCCGTACGAAGCATATATCGGATCACAACCATATAGTCTCTATAATCGGATAATCATGACCTTGTCATATTATCCCGATAGTTGCAACATAATAGAGAACCAGTTATGTATCCATGCGTGATTATCATCTCAATATGACTGAAGTGATACTCCTGTCGTGACATCACACCCAATACACTACGATTCTCAATAAACCCAGAAGAGGCGTACACAGAACCTGTTAAAGTCCCAGACGACCAAAACTAAAGCGTATTGATTGTCGCAAGTATTAGCGATGCAAGTCTCAGGTTAAGACCAAATAAACATACCCTGATGCGGATTCCCATAGACACATAGTCATACTACCAATGAGATTCTGCGGGGTCTATCCAGAGCAAAGCTGTTCCCGTACCATCGCTAAACACAACCTCCTATCACACTTGCATAAGTATCCAATACTTAAATATATGAGAACTATGCCATTATGCTCCCACAACGTGCACATGTGCAATACTAGTCTATTCCGCATTATCGATGTCCAGTCTCGATAATACTACGACTAAGGATATTTAATGATTAAATCTTAGTGGATTGATATCGTCTTATATCTTTTAATCCGGAACTAATCATAAGGACTTTTATCATTTATATATTCAAGTAATCTAATTACAAAATGATAAAATAGCAATTTCCTTTGTCACATAGTTAATTTGTACAAAAACCATAATGTCTTTTACAAATAGTGACGCTATGGGTCATAATTGTCTAACAGTAAAAGGGACGTCCACCTCTTCTATCCTCCATTGCCATCCCTAATTTGAAGTATACAACAACTCAAGGTTTCAAGTTCTTGTGTTCATTTGATCAGCCCCCAATCCAATGGTTGATTCAAGGTTTAAAATATTTTGTTGTACTGATTCAATAATTTTGTTTTCATTTATACAAATTGATAATTTAATAGTTCATTTATTACATAGAGTGAAACAAATTATTTATTGTGTGTTTGGTTCTGTATTTAAGAAATGGTTGGTATTGTAGATGGTATTTAATGTGAATATGATAAAATTTGAAGTAACTAATAGTTTCTTTAATGTTAATTCAGTTTGATATTGATAAAAACTTGTCTGGAACAAGCCAAGTAAACCCCTCAATGTTTTCTAAGCCCCAAGAACCACGAATCTTGATTTTTTATAAGAACAAAATCCTTCCAAGATCAAGACCAACCATTAAGGAACCTTGCCCTTAAGAACCTTTCTTTATTTCTTTGGAGAATCTTAAACAGCGATACAACGGCATAAAGCTTGCCACACGTTGATAATCTTGTGTTCCATAGAACCAAGGAAGAATCAACTCCCTCAAGATGACACAAGTCACTTTGTTTTGTAAAAAAAATGTTCTTAATTAATTATCCATTACAATGAATAATGCCTATTTAAATAGGTGGCTAACCCTAATTCTACCAAATATAATAAAACCCTAGTAAAATTAATCCAATAACACATTAAAATACTTTAAAATTTCATGTATGGGCTTTCTAATTTAATTAAAGTTTAGCCCAACACTTAAACATCACATAACCTTAAAAATATGAAACATAAAAGCTGTAGGGATAACGTGCTTCTGTATTTTGACCAAGAAGACTTCTGAATTGGAATTTGATGTAAACTACAAAGTTGTAGATCCATGCTTCCTCTTTTCAATGCAACTTGAATCACTAAACTCAGACATCAAATGGGAAAATTACGTTCAAAATAAGAAGACTGCATAAATCACGCAACTATTAACGCACCATTTGGAAATTAAGCCTGAAATCAATCAAGGCATCTCATTCATGTCCAAAACCCATTCCATTATTTCCTTAGACATAATAAAACATTCATATAAAGTCTCATGCATGGACCAAACTCCAGAACCCAAGGAATCTTCTAAATCCACCAAAAAGGCCCAAATACACCAATCTGACCAAGCCATGCAATAAGCCACAACTTCAAGTTAACTTAGCCCAACAAACAGAACTCATTCTTGACCATATCAGATATACTTTGACATTGAGGCTATGATAGGGACTGAAGCTTTCACAATGGGTTTAATCATTCATGAGCATTACAACATAGAGTATGAAGATCAATAATAGATTTTTTTCGGGATCAGATGATGCAACACCTTTGAAGTACGAAGATCAAAAATAGACGGTGTATTATCTTTTACTCAGATTAACCTATATGTTTGAGTTTATTTTGTTGAAAGATAGAGTTGGTTGACAGTGATTTTCCGTTTCAAAGGTAATTTGAGAAATTAATCACTCAAACAAATCTTCACCATAAGAGAATTTGTTTGGTTACTAGGGAATCAAAACAAAATTAGCAAGCAGACAAATAAATCACAGAAAATGATTTATGTGGTTCGGCGGAGAGTGGCTTCAACCTAAATCCACGGGAGAAATTGGGTATTATATTACTTCTCATGGTCAAGACCGATCCGAGCTACAAGTGGTGTGGTGAGCTTACAAAGAGTGTATAACACATCAGGTCTAAAGCTAGCCAATTACAAATATCTCAAGTGATAGAGTACCGACAAACTTTTCTCTCTCTATAACTAGACTCTTGGCTCTTGGCTACTCTATATGTTGTGAGAGGCGAGATTTTCTAACCCTTGAATTTGAATATTCAACTCCTTTATATAGGCACTCAAATCCACTATTCCACAAACTCATGACGTCAGATCATGTCACTCCGTCATCATTGACCCATGCTCATTTTCCCCAACCACTTATCAAACAATCGCTTTGACACCTAAATCAACCACCATTGTTAGCATAAATCCATTATTACAATATTTTGGCTAGTGCCACTGCTCCATCTGTCAGGGCCTCTTCCCAAGGAGAGTTGTTGACCCACTTCTGTCACACCAGTCATTTGGAGTCTCAAACTTCCAAGTATGGCATACGTCACAAGCCTACAAGTACAAAACTGTTGGGGCAATTGTGGAACCCGTAGGGTCGGATCGGTACCCCGATAGAGAAAATGAGTCTAACCTATAGATATCAAGGATATGTGTATTTTAAAATATTTTTATGTAAAACTACATTCCGATATGAGTCCGCAGAAAAAAACAGGGACACAATCGGAGTCCGGAAGCTCTAGAATGGAGAAAAATAAGTTTTAGTATGAATCAAGTCTGGGAGTTGAGTCGCGACGTAACCTAAAATACAGAGAGCATGTTTCTGAAAAATGGCGATGTGTCGCGACGCAAAAGGGTTTGTTTCACGATGCTCGGCTCTGTGTCGCGACACAAAAGGGGTTGTGTCGCGACACAGATTAGACAATGAGTGATTTTTCATTTCAAAACTTTACTAAACACTTCCAATTTTTAACTTCATAACCACCATCAACACATGTTTTACAACTAGCATACATGTATTCTAAATACTTATATGCATTTGTTCGAATCTAATTACGAACCATTTTAGAATCCCAATTATAAATGTCTCATGAATAATTCTAGTTCACCTAAATGTGTTCAAGTGAATTTAGAATGGTAGCCATAGCTTTAAGCTTTAATCTACAATTCCAAACTCTTATTAATTATTCCATGTCCAACATGAAAATCTTTGACCTAATACATAAGCTTGTCGTGTTTATACTTCTAAAGTATCCTAACACAATTGATTAGTCTTATTTCAACATTAAGCTATGTGATCATGCATCTAATACACAAATAAATATAGTTTAAGAGAAGATCAAACATTACGTAGTAAGCTTGATGCAAGATCCAATCTACTTCTCCTTTGTTGAAATTCTTGGAGAATCTCCAAGGTGTGCAAGCTTGACTTCAAGATCCAACATTGATTTCCAATGCTAGCAAGCTTCACTTCAAGATCTAATCTTGATTTCTCCTTAATTAAATATTTTAGAGACCTCACAAGCTTCTCTAAACACTTCTCTAACTTAGGCTAATCTCTCAAGAATTACTTGTGTATAGCTTACTCAAGCTTTTGCTTATGCTTGTACTTGTAACTAAAATCTTCCTAAAGCTTGCTATTTATAGCAAAACTTAGGTAATTTTTAATTAATAAAAGTTCTAATCAACTTTTAAGTGGGCTTACTCCAATTTATCCAAATATGTATAATTAGGTGTGACTAATCTTCATTGTCTTCCACTTTGATTTAATCCAATTAAATCAAGCCAATGATTAGGAAATGGATTAGTTCAATGTTTGCCACTTTGATTTAATCCAATTAATCAAGCCAAAACCACATATTATTACTTACTTACAATTACCATAATATCCTCATATGGTAGAGATAATTATGATTTTACAATTAAGCCATTGTGTAATTATTGAATTAATCCAATTAGGTCAAAGTAAATAATAAATGTTATCCAATAACTCTTGATTATCTTAATTGATAATTATAATATCGAATATTATCTTTTATAAAAAATAATCGGCTACCCAAGTGCTCAACGAGTACACTTCATATTAGGACTCTCTAAGTTTAGACACGTTCGTCATATAGGCCTAGCTAATATGTACGCAATTCAGCCACCTCCGAATTCACGAAGGACACGAACAAACTTTCTGAACTATACAAGTCGAGGTCATCACATATCTTTAACAATCCCTCCGTCGTATGCTATTCGAGTTGTGCTTAGGAAACATAGAATATACCGTCAAGTTTCCAAGGTGCACATCTCATGTAAACATGTCCATGATTCTTTACAACTGATGAAATCCACCATAGGTGATCGACTTTGGCCAAAGTCTTTAAGAATCGTGACTTAACTCACATGGATAGCTAAACCCCTTATGGTACACATATGTGCCAACAGATCCTATCTTGCTTCACACTTGATTACTGAGTGCATCGGTCCACACCCAACGAACATCTAGAGTCCAGACCATGAAAGGTTTCTGACATACATGACATCAAAATGTGGAGGATCTCACACAAAATCAATGTTATCCTATAGTCAAAGGATTACATATGCTACTCGACTCGAGGAGATTCATATTGACGGTGGTGTGTACTTCCAACTATTAGGAATCACCTATGAGTCATTCAGTATTCGCTTCAACGAATACCCACATGCCCATACGAGTTTCCAAAACTCATGGTACATCGAGTTAAACCATTGGATCTCCAATTCCAATATACGACATGTGCTAGTCTTCTAGGTTATAGAAATTCAACCGTTATTCCAAAACCAACGACTAAGAATATTTACTTTAGAATAGTTTACACCTAGTGTCAAGACTATTCTAAGGTCGATGTCATTCTTAGCATATCTAGTCATCAATCTAATACGCATAATGACAATACTATTATAATGTATGAAATGAAAAATGTAGTTATTTTATTAATAAATAATAAAATGTACAAATCGGATTGGCACTCCAAGTATGAACTCCATCAAAAATATCATGCGGTCTTAGCTCTGTTCATCGGGTCGGCATGCCGAGTCAGTTGATGCTTGATCAGACTTTCTCCAACTTCTTCAACCAGGTTGGGTCAATATGCATGACCCCTTCTGAAAATACTCCAATGCTGCCAAATTCAACACTTCTTCTCTGAGTCGTAGCGGTATCCCAACTTGCTTCGTCACCAGCAGATTCCATACTCCGGAGAACCACATCAACTGAGACTTTCATTCTATTATGATAGTTGTTTGATTGTATATTTATGTGGTATAATTATGTCACTTATAAAGGCTCTATGAATTACCATCTTAATGTAATGTTATAACTTAAATTTTGCTGAAATGCAATATAGTTATATTAATTTGGGAACTTTCTGTATTTTTTTGCTGCAAGTTATATTTATTTACATTTATTTATTATGTGGTGTTTATATGAATTTGTTAGTTGATTGTAATATTAATGCTTCCATACTAGTTTCAAATTATTTGTGGTGTTTATTTATTTATAACTGATATAATTTTATATAAAACATCTCTTTTATGTTTAGGTCTTGTTTCTTATGCAATGTTATTATGATAATCTTCTCTTTAACTAACCGACCAAGCTAACTTTGGCAAACAGTAAGGATACTTATCAATATTAGTAAAGGTAGCAGATGCAAGACATGTGCCGATTATAATTCGGTCAAAAAAAGAAGAGTTCAATTTGATAATATTTTAACTTAAAAAAAGTTTAATTTGATAATATTTTAACTAAATCTTATTCTTTTTTTTAGGGGGGTAAATCAGAAAGATGATTTATAACTTTAATTCATTGTAATCAAACTGAAAGTGGTGGATCACATTTTACTATGACATTCCAAAAATTCCAAGAGTGATCATCACACTAGTGCAAATCCATTCCAGAGTGATGTCAGTGTTGGGATTTATTTCCTAAAGCTTCATGTATTGTAAACGGAATTGATTATTGTAATAATAATAAATGCATTATTCATTTTATCAAAGTTGTTTGATTTATATCGCATATTGTCCAATTGTCTTGTTTACCTTGATTACGATTGTACCTTCAGACTTAGTGTATGTTTGATGCACAAAAGGATTTAAGTCTGAAGTTAGTAATCTCAATAGTCTATAGAGAGCAAACAAAGAGGGTATTTTATTTACGGTTTATCTGTAGTTGCAGTCCATTCTATACTTGTATGACGACCTTGATCCAGGATCATTCATGTAGTGACATGGGAATGAAGACACCTTGTTGTTGGGTTTTAAGGGGCAATATCGGTAACGCAGCGGAATCGCGGAAAATCATAATTTTCCGATTACAAAATTTTTTCTCGGATCAATTAAATAAACTTATTTATTTAATTATCCACTGATCAAATTCTGAAAAATTACACAAGAGATCAAATTTCTTGGTAATTACCGAATTGCCCCAAAATTTTGTAAATTGATTATTTTAGCCCAAAAATTATCACATATAATTTTGGATGATTCTAAATCATTTCTAAAATATTTTTAAACACATCTAATGCATCAAAATCAGATTTCACACAAATCCCCAATTTTTGAGTAATTACTGTGAGCACCCCAAATTTTCAAGTAATTACATTTTGGTCCCTTTTGTTCCAAACATGTCAAGATCAAATCCAATCAACCCAAAAATTAACATGTATCATATTCATACCATAATACATCACATATATGAAAATCCCCAAATTTGGAGTGGGTTATGAACCCTAATTTTTCAATTTCATCAAATTGTCCAATTTCACCAAATTTACAAAATCCAACACTTTAATCCATTCAATACTTCACCAATCTAGCCTCACCACTTTGAAACAACTCTAGAACAATTCTAGGCCACCAATGAGTGGCTTACTAACTCTAGAATGGAAACTTTTATTTTCAAAGAATCAAAAGTAAGCTTTAAAACAAGTTTAAGCTCACTTACATGCATCAATCTTTCACACAAGTTCTCAACCAAATAAACACAACCTATAATAGAAGAAAGAACATCAAAGCAACACAAAATGATGCCAAGCATGTTAGAAACAATTCCATGCTGAAAGCTTTAAAGAAAAACTTACAAAATCCAAGTTTTCAAACCTTTTCTCCTTTGGCCTTCAAGCTTTTCTCTCAACTTTCTTTTATGTTTATTTTGTGTATTTGAACTTCTTAAACCCTAAAAATGAAACAAACAAGTCAACAATGACAACTTAAAAAATATAACACTTATATTTATAAGGTCATGACCGAAAATTACAAAAGAAAAAGGAAATAGATATTTTCATTTTAAAAAATTTAATCAAATATCTAATGAAGTCAAAACCATTTTGACAACCTTTTCCTTTAAGTATAAAGTCAACAATTTACACTTATAATAATTTCCAAACTTTATCATTTGGTAAGATATTTATATTTTAATTATATTAATTATTTAACAATTAAATAATTAATCAATTAATTAAATACAAATATCTCAAATATATGTATTATATTTACTTTAAATATCTCAAATACATATATAAATGATATATGTCAAATAACTTTATTTGACAATTTATTATTATGTATTTAATAATATCATATATTAAATACAATACACATTAATTAGGAAATGACGGTTCGGCCCGTTTGCATGTATTTTTCGTTTAACGTTTAAAACGATTTAAAATAATCATCATTATTCATAAAAGTTACCCCAGTGCTCTACGAGTATATTTCATTAGTGAGACTCTCTAAATTCAGGTATATCCGTCACAAAATCCAATTTCGTGTCCATAATTTACCCACCCGTAAATTATGACGACCACGGATAAACTAGCTGAATCATACAGGTCGAGGTCATTGCATACGTATAATCCCTCCGTCAGATGCGGAGGTCTGATCTAAATAGATCAGTGACGTGACTGCCATCTAAGTGTGGGGGATGTCTCATACATCCACAGTGGTGTCTCAAGTCGAAGGACCACTATACTACTCAACCCGAGAAGATTCTTATTGACGTTGGTGTACCATCTATTAAGAATCTTTGGTGAGTCGTTCAATGTTTATCCACTATAAACACCTACACGTCTATACGATTATCCCAAGACTCATGGTTCATTGGGATAAACCATCGGACCAAGTCTCGATATACGACATGTACCGGTCATTGCCGATTTGACTAACCGACCCGTGTTAGTAAATCTTGACCAGGAACAATATTTGATAATATACATTTAGCAGTGACACTTCCAAATGTCAATTATAAACTAGTTTTGTAACTGTGTACTGCATTATATATATCGGGCCTTTGTCTAATATATACATATCACTAAACCACATGTAGTTTCAATCTAATAGTAATTAGATCGAATACGTGTATAAAAAACAATAGTGTATGTTGGACAATTACGACCCATAACATCACTATTTGTACATATCATGGTGTGTTGTACAAATTAACTATGTGACAAAGGAAATTGCTCTTTTATCATTTGTAATTAGATTACCAAGATATATAAATGATAAAAGGTCCTTATGATTAGTTCCAGATTGAGATGATATGAGACAGTATCAATCCACGAAGGTTTAATCATTAAATATCCCTAGTCGTAGTATTATCGAGATTGGACATCGATAATGCGGAATAGAATAGTATTACACTTGTGCGTGTTGTGGAAGCATAACAGCATAGTTCTCATATATTTGGGTATAGGATATTCATGCAAGTGTAATATGAGGTTGTGTTTACCGATGGTACAGAAACAACTTCACTCTAGATAGACCCCTCAGAATTCCATTGGTAGTATGACTATGTGTCTATGGAAGTCCGAATCAGGGTAGGTGTATTTGGTCTTAACCTGAGACTTGCACCGCTAATACTTGCGACAATCAATATACTTTGGTTTTGGTCGTCCAGGGCTTTAACAGGTTCTATGTACGCCTCTTCTGGGTATATTGAGAATCGTAGTGTATTGGGTGTGATGTCAAGATGGAAGTATCACTCCAGTTATAGTGGAGATGATGATCACGTAGGATACAGAACTGGTGCTCTTTTATGCTGCAGCTATCGGGATATTATGACTAGGTCATGTTTATCCGATTATAGAGACTAGTTACCAGAGTTCTGATATGTGCTTCGTACGGGGCAGCCACAATTCTAGCCCCAGGCCTTGCACGTGACATCCGATACTGGATCGTAATACGCAATACTACGTATACTACGCCTGATAAAGATTACATATTCCTTTAAGAATATTTCTGGAGAATTGGGAAGGCACAATGCTTTGCTAGAAGCCAACCATGTCTTGTAAATCGGTAAAAACGTAGTACTAGGTACGTACGTGTTCGGATAGTCCGACGACCGGATTTACTACCAACATATCCGGGGATCTCATGGGTCGCTTCCCGAAGATTCACCGATGACGTATGACTCACACTTTATTAATTTGGGATTAATTATTAGAGAGAAAATTAATCTGAGATTAATTACGGAGATATCTTATCTGGGATAAAATATTATTTAAGAGAGAGAACGATTAATTTGGAATTAATCGATAAAATAATATATTTGATATATTATACGAAATTGGATTTCGACGCGGAATTAAAATTAGATTTTAATTCGGGCGAACGAGTTAATTTAGAATTAATTCGTTAGCGATGTGAATAATAATTTTGCTAGACACAATTATTTAATTAAATTTGATTTAATTACGTCGCAACAGAAAATTCGTTAATTCGGAATTAGCGAACCTGAGCCCGGGAGTGTTTGCAGGCCCACTCGCATTTCGAATTCAAGTGCGGCCCACAAGTCACATCAAACGTCAAATCATTAGTCATTCAAGTGATGAATGGTCTTGTCACTTTGAGTGATGTGATGCTTGTCATCATTGATTGATGTGAATAGTTGATGGGGGTGGTTGGAAGGCTTATATGCCATGTACCTTTTTGGATTTGGAAATTCAAATTTTGTTATATCATTTTAATTGATTTTAGAAATCAAATAACCAACAGAACTTCATCTCTTTCTTCTCTCCTCACATTCAGCCAATGAGCCATTTCTCTCTCAAATTTCTTGCGAAAGCCGAGAGTTGGAAGAAGGCAATAGTGAGGATTTGTTGCAAATTTTCACAAGTGCTAGCACACTTTAGGAGTCTTACGAAGGTGATAGGGAAACCCATCTATGAGCATGGAATGCACACTTAAAGCTTGGAGCTTGAAGAAATCATGGAGCACAAAAATGGAGGCCAAAGCCGTGAGCTTCATGGAGGAAAATCTTGAAGAATTTTTGTTGTTCCTCGCATCGCAAAATCCGATCATTGTAAGTATGATTACACCATACTTCTTTAATGTATTCACATATTTTCATTGCTTGAATGATCTTGGGACTATAGTAGAAACCCAACAATGGTATCAGAGCCTTGTTTAAGTATGAAATTGGAATTAGGGTAAAATTGGGTAAATTTGATTTGAGCATGTTTGGATGAAATTGATTGTTTGAATATGCTTGAATGATGATAACATAGTGTTATGCATGATCAATTTGATGAAAATTGAATTGGATGAATTTTCCCCAAAATGTTTGGCTTGGCCGAAACTTTGAGTACCCTAAATGTCATGGTAATTTTTTTTTTTGAATCATTGGTTGAGTTTGAAAGACTTGAGAAATGTTAATTTGAGATTCAATTGGATTGAATTTAGAATTGCACAAAAATCCCTTAATTACCGTGAGCATAAAGCATGGAAAATGATGTGATTTTTTGATTCAATTATGTTGGACATGTATTAATGATGATAAGCATGATTTATTATATAAATTGGTATTTTGGAAATGTTAATTTGATTAATTAATCATTGATATACACTTTGATTAATTTAATTGTGAAATTTGGAATTTTGTAATTTAATTAATTAGGCTTATTTTGGAATTGGGCTTGTAAAGTTGTATTTGGGCTTAATGGGCTTGGTTGGGCCAAGTATGGTTTAGGTTAATTGGTTGGATCCAATTGGGCCCAAAACCATATCCATAAAGTCCAAATATAACTAATGGACCTTTAAATTTTAATTGGGCCTAATGGGCCTAAATTAGTTTCTTGGCAAATAAGGGTGATTCCTTAAATGGGTTTTGGTATTTGGGTTTGACCCATATTGACCAAAAGTCCATGCCTTATTAAATTAATTAAAAGCCCATTGGACTTTAATTAAATTGACATTGGATGTTAATCGGGCTTTGAGACCCGTAAAGATTAGATTTAGAATCTAAGTCGAAAAGGCACATTAAAAAGTGTAATTATTTAATTTAGAATTAAATATAGAATTAGTATTAAATACAAATTAAATTGGATTTAATATTGTAGTTTAATATAATTCAAGAATTCATACTTTGAGTACTTATTCTTAAAACGAGTTGGACTCGCGCAAAATCAAATCGTTGTTTGAACATTGGATGGTCATTAATTTCAGATTAATTAATTGGATTAGATTGATTGATAACATGCTTTGTGTGAATACATGGATGCGATGTATGAATAATGCATATCGGATGGATATTAGATGGGTGAGGGCAATTTTGGAAATTGTTGTAATAAATTTAGAATTTATTAAATTGGACTTGTGTGTCCAGCCTATTACCTCTTGACTCTTTGTATTTCTCTTCTCACATATTCCCCTCAATGTAAATGATGTTTCTTTAGAAGTGTTATGTAATTGGGTAGAAGTAATACTTGTGCTAGCGGGAGAGAGGAAATGGAGAGATTTGTTCTAGGAACAAAATGTTTTAAATATCCATCCGCATATCATTATTATTTTATTACGCGCCTTATTATGCTTTTAGAATGCCTGCTTAAGGGTGTATGATGATGAGACCTTAACAAAGATAATTAATTGGTTGCCAATTACGCGAAAAACCCTCAACATATATTAAACGTTTTTCCTTCCATTGAGTGATTCTTTCTCAAGATCCAAGATTGGCACTGGTTTGTTGGCCAAAGTCAAGACCTTTGTCCATTGCGGATGTGTTTGAATCAGGAAAGCTTTGTTCCATATCGGTGTCTTGTCCAAGTTGTGATTTGTTGGCCAAAGTCAAGATCACTTCTTGTCCATCGACATCGATTACGAAGCTTTCCAAGGTCAATGGGTTCCGCTTAACTGGGATCATTAAGTTTGTTGTGCCAAAGCCAAGGCTTAGTTGATTCAGAGGAAAAAGGTTAGGGAATATATTGGATATATTGGCATATATAAGATATATGTTTCGGACTTGGACGTCCACCTACTGGATCTAGGAATTGGATGAGATCCAATTGATCTTAGAGATCTACCTAGTTAATTATCATACAATTTGTAGGCCAAAGTCAAGATTGTGTGTTATTTAACGGGATCTTAGCCCACTAGGAAACAAGATTTCCCGAGTACTCAACATAGGGTTAGAGGCTCGCCGAAAAATAGAGGGAGGCAAGTATTAAATTTGCAATATTCGTTTAGTTACTTGCCAATACGCGCTCATTTTAATTTTTCGTCAAATAAATTAATATATTAGTTGGACTAATATTTAATCGTTGTTTTAATTAAACCGTTGGACTGTATTCAAACTACTTCAATTATAGTTGATTATATAATTGGATTATAGTAATCAATATATTTGAATTTAATCAATTAAATTATAGTTGATTATATAGTTAGACTATAGTAATCATTATATTTAATAGTTACTGAAATAATTGATTGGATAGTTGGACTATAGCAATCAAGATAATTGAAAGATTAGCGTTTAGAACATAATCCTGGGTGAAAATGTTTTTTAAACGGCTTTAATTTTCAAATTGGGAATCAAACCTCAGGATAGTCCTGGAAACTGAGAAGTTATTCTATTTGATAGAACAACCTCTCCGACCTAAATCCGGAGTTGAGCAAATAGTAGAACATGATATTTGGAATATTCATGTAATGATAACTTTAGTGCTCAATCCTTTATACTTAACGCAATGACATTTTAATTTCTTCGTCAGAATTAAGGATTAGATCTTTGTACCATGATGATGAAATTAAAGATCTTCATAGATCTATTCTTAGATCTTAGAAGTACAAATTGCATAAGAAGCTCTTTAGCTCGTGTATGTCAGAGGGTACATCTGTCGAGCACTAGGTGTCACAGATGATTGCTGACATCGATCAGCTAGGTTAGCTGGGCATTACCTACGTGGTTGAGACTACTAAAGATTTGATCTTATAGTCTCTACCCGAAAGCTGGGGCAGGTTCATTATAAACCAAGAGTAAATTCTTAGAGAATTGATGGCTATGCTCTAGGAGGCAAAGCCAGAGCTTCTAAAATGGGCAAAGGTAAAATCATCATAGTTTTCTAGGAAGACAAAAGGACATATCCCAAGATGTCTGCCTAAACTGTGGCAAACGGGGTCACTGGAAGCGTGACTGCCATATGGACAAGGCAGACATGAAGGAATTGAAGACGGTGCAAGGCTCCGACTTCAAATATGTTTTTCATAAACATGTTCGCTATTAGTTTCAAAATTGGATTTTGATACTAGAAGTGGTACATAAATATGTACCGGTGTGCAGAATCTGCTGATTAGCAGGATACTGACTTCAGTTGAGATTTATCTATGAATTGAGAACGGGACGAAAGTCGCTGTTTTGACCATATAAACCTAAGTTTAGGAACTACCCTTCGGGTGTGTACTTAAATTAGGAAACCGTTATAATGTAACTAGTTTGACTAGAAACATTATCTCTATATCGGGGTTTAACTCATTGCAGGTATACCTTTATATTCTAGAACACTAAAATGTTTTATTTTATAAAGATGATATGGAGATAAACACATTAGATGTGAATAACAGAATTTATATTTTGAATATAAATGAATCTCAGACGTATGACATGACAAACAAATAGCTCAAACTGATTTAATCAGTTGAGACTTATTTGTGGCATTGTTGTCTGGGACACATTAAACAAGACTCGTATATCCACACTTTTGAAGAGTGGATACTAGGACAAATTTGATTCTATTCAAATAATGTCTACGAATCTAGTTTATAAGGCAAAATACCTATAACACTTTTTACTTGGTAAAAGTGCAAGTGCCACCGATCTGTTAGCCCTCGTTCATAGTGACATAAGTGGGCCCATATCTAGCTAGGCTAGAGGTGGATATGAATACTTCGTAACCTTTACGGATGTGGCATCGCGTTATGGTTATATGTTTCTTTTGAAACACGAATCAGAAACTTTTGATAGATTCAAAGAGTTTCGACACGAAGTAGACAGACAGGTCGGCTAAAGTATTAAACCGTCACGGTTAGACCATGATGAAAATACTTAAGTAATAAGTTTCTCGAATACTTGAAAGAGTATAGTATTCTTTCAATGAGGACTCCTCCCGGAACACGTCAATTTGACGGTGTGTCCAAACGGAGAAACCAAATTTTGTTGGACATGATAAGGTTAATCATGAGTCGCTCTGAGCAACCATTTCCTTCAAGGGATACGCATTAACAGTGCAAAACTTATTTTGAATAAGGTTCCATAAGAATCTGTTTAACAGATTTCATATTAGATATAAACAAGAAAGAAACTGGGTTTTCTCATTCCTGAATATCTGGGAATGCTAGGCTTATGTTTGGATGATACCAAACTAAAACCCAAATTGGATAAGTGCCTAATTTTAGGTTATCCTAGGGTAACCAAAGTATAGTACTTATACAACTCACAAGAGAACAATTTAATTGTTGCTCACCATGCGGTTTTCCTAAGAGGAATACCTATATGCAGTGGTAAGTGGGAGGAAAGTAAAACTTGATGAAAATCAGAGTAATACTATTCCAGACACTGATTCCTTAATGGAACACAAATAGTTCATCAAGGATGAAACTGTACCAGTAATCTTCGAATACACAAGAACCGCATAAGTCAAAGAAAGTCAGAAAACAACCTGGGAGGTATGAGTTTCTGATCTCACCTCGTAAAGATGTCAATCTTTTTTAGGAATATGAACTGACTACGTATGAGGAAGTGATACAAGGTATCGACTCCCTATTATGGAAAAGTGCCATGATGTCCGAAATGGATCCCATGTATACCAACTATGTTTAGACACTAGTTGATGTACCGTAAGGCATTGTGCCTATTGGTACTATATAAGTCTTCAAGGAAGACATACATGGATGGCAACATACCAACGTACTAAGCTAGGCTTGTAGCGAAAAGGTATCGTTATCAACATTGTGTCGATTACAACGAAACCTTTTACTTGTTGCTATGGTTAAATCCATTTGGATAATGCTTGCTAATGCTGCATGTTTCATTTATGAAATATGGCAGCTGAATGTCAAAACTGTTTTCCTTAAACGGAAACTTTTTGGAGGATGTTTACAACATCCTGACGGTTTTGTCGTACCAAAACTAGCAAACAAGGTTTGCAGGTTATTCGATCAATGTATGGATTGAAGCAAGCATTGCGTTCTTGGAACTATTGTTTTGATGTAATCATAATGGTATATGATTTAATTCAAAAACGAAAATGATTCTTATGTATATAAGGAGGTTAGTGGGAGCGCACTGACAATGATTGTCCTATACAATGATGATATATCATTTCTTGGAAATGATATTCCCATAATAAAATCGGTGAAAGCTTGGCTTTCATGAAAAATTCTCCGTAGAATTCTTGGGAGAGACAACCTTTATTCTAGGAATAAAGATCTACTGGGATAGATCTAAAGGTTGTTGGTACTCTCTGAGAACTCGTACATTGAAATAAATGTACGCGACCTGGTGTCTCATGTGCTTTGAGCATATGGAGTCTCTATCGGGCCAATCCATGTGATAGTCACTGGATTGATGTTAAGAACATCCTTAAGTATCTTAGATGATCTAAGGATGTTTCTTAAATTATGGAGAAGAAGAACTTGAAGTGACTGGGTTCACCGTTGCAAGTTTCATAACTGATAACAACGACTATAAATCGTAATAAATGTACTATACAGTTTGAATAACGGAATAGTGAGCAGGAAATCTTCCAAGCAAGATACTGTTACCGAATAAACAATAAAAGTGGATTATTGCTGCAGCTGAAGCAGTAATAGAAGCCTTACCGTGGCATAGTAATTCTTTTAGGTTTCTAATTCATTATACATTGATCATGAATCATGTTTAATTGTTATGCCTAAATGTTTGATAATTTTAATATGCGACGAATGAATGTTGAATGCGCGTTTATTATTTTACAGCCATGACATCTGTAATTATCTCAATTCTCAAACAACAAGAAAAATTAACTGGTGATAATTATGTTAAATGGAAAAATGACATGAATGCTATTTTGGTCTATGAAGACCTTAAATTTGTCCTAATGGAGGAATGTCCTCCTGAGCCAGCACCAAATGCTGGCAGAGCTGCACGTAATGCCTATAATAATTAGATTAAAGCTGATGAGAAAGCCCATAGCTATTTGATAGCATCTCTGTCTGAGGTTCTTGCAGCACAGCATGAGCCTATGGCGACAACATCAATGATTATGCAGTCATTACAGAACATGTTTGGTCAACCTTCAGACCGGCAATAACATGAGGCAATAGTCTCTAAATTGACCGCTATAATGAAGGAAGGCACATCAGTCCGAGACCATGTGTTAAGGATGATGTCTCATCTTAATATGGCTGAAACCCATGGTGCACATATCAATGTGCAAAGCCAGGTGACAATGATCATGGAAACCCTTCCGAAGAGTTTTCTATAGTTTAAAAGCAACTGTTCTATGAATAAGTTGAATTTTACGTTGACTGGACTGCTAAATGAGCACACCAATTACGAGTCAGTTATGAATGGTCCTCGTAGGTCCAATGCCGAGGCAAATATTGCTGAATCTTCTAAATCTGCAAAGAAGAAGAATAAATGCAATTGGAAGGCAAAGGCAAAACCAATGAAAAAGAAGAACAACAAAGGCTCTAAATGAACCAATGCCAAAGGAAAATGTTTCCATTATGAACAACAAGGGCATTGGAAAAGGAATTGTCTGAAATACCTTGCTGAGCTTAAAGAGAAGAAAAATACATATTTACTTGTCATTGAGTCTCTTTTGGTAGAGGATGATAAATCCATATGGATTGTTGATTCTGGTGCCACTAACCATATTTGTTGTTATTTGCAGCTACTTGACTCATGGAGGGACCTTACTGAAGGTAGTTTTACCATAAGAGTTAAGACAGGGGATGCTGTTTCAGCAAAAGCAGTAGGAGTTTCAAATTTGAATTTTAATAAGAGTTATTTATGTTTGAATGATGTGTTATATATTCCTGGTTTTCGCAGGAATTTGATTTCTTAACAAAACTTATAGAATGTGGTTTTTCTATTTCATTTAATATTAAGTCAGTTATTATTAGTAGAAATGGATTAAATATATGCACGGGAAACTCTGAGAATAATTTATATGTATTAAGGCCGTTAATGTATGAATCACTACTTAATACTGGAATATTTAAGATTGAAATATCTAAAACTAAACGGCAAAAGATTTCTCATTATGATACATATTTATGGAACCTTAGACTTGGTCACATTAACTTTCACTGGATAGATAGACTAATTAAGAACGGAGTTTTAAATCAGTTAAGACTCGGTACTTTATCTATCTACGAATCCTGTCTAGAAGGCAAAATGACTAAGAGACATTTTACTGGAAAAGAGATAAAAGCCAAAGAAACACTGGAGCTAATACATTCGGACATTTGCGGACCGATGAATGTAAAAGACCGAGGTGGTTATGAATACTTCGTCACTTTCATTGACGATTATTCTAGATATGGCAATGTTTACCTAATGCAACACAAGTCAGATACATTTGAAAAGTTCAAATAATATCGTGCTGAGGTTGAGAACCAGTTAGCTAAAAACATCAAAATTCTATGATCAGATCGTGGAGGAGAATACCTTAATAGATATTTCGAGGAATTCTTAGTTGAGCATGGAATTATTTCACAGCTCACGACACCTGGAACACCACAACAAAATGGTATTCCAGAAAGGAGAAATCAGACCTTACTAGACATGATGAGATCAATGTTTAGTTATAACACTCTACCTAGTTCATTTTGGGGGTATGCATTGCAAATTGCAATGCATATCCTGAATGTAGTTCCTTCTAAGTCTGTTTCTAAGACTCTCTTATAGTTTTGGAATGGTCGTAAAGCTAGTTTGTGATATTTCCGCATATAGGGGTGTCTGACACATGTGCTAAAGAACAAGACTACTGAGTTGGAACCACGTTCAAATGTGTGCCTAATTGTAGACTATCCTAAGGAAACTAGGGGTGGATTCTTTTATAGTCCATAAGATAATAAAGTATTTATGTTGACAAATGCTACATTTCTTGAGGAGGAGTATATGAGAGAGTTCAAACCTCGAAGTAAAGTGTTACTTGAGGAGTTACTTATTGGTACGACCAGTACACCATTGTCAAATATTGAGAAAGACATAAAATTTTCTACATCTGAAAGTCAGATGCAAGTTTATCAGGATACCATACCACCTAGACATAGTGAGAGGGTTGTAAGACAACCTAAACGCTATCTAGGAAATATTGAGGTGCAAGTTTTTGCATCTTGTGATGGTATAGATGATCCATTGACCTATCGTAGTGAAATGGAAGATATTGATAAAGATGAATGGCTCAAAACCATGAACCTCGAGATGTGGTCTATGTACTCTAACTTAGTCTGGGAACTTGTAGACCAACTTGATGGAGTAAAACCCATAGGTTGCAAGTGGATCTACAAGAGAAAAAGAGGAATAGATGAGAAAGTACAGACTTTCAAGGCTAGGCTAGTGGCAAATGGTTATACCCAGAAAGAGGGAGTTGACTATGAAGAGACTTTCTCGCCAGTAGCCATGCTTAAATCCATCAGGATTCTTCTTTCCATTGCCAATATTATGACTATGAGATTTGGAAAATGGACGTCAAGACTGCATTCTTGAATGACAATCTTGATGAGTGTATCTATATGGTACAACCAGAGGGGTTCAATACCAAAGGTCACAATCAAAAGGTTTGCAAGTAGCAAAAGTCCATTTATGAACTTAAGCAAGCATCTAGATCTTGAAACATAAGGTTTGTTACTACAATCAAGTCTTATAACTTTGAGCAGAACATCGATGAGCCTTGTGTCTACAAGTGCATCATTGATGGGAATGTGGTTTTCTTTATGTTATACATTGATGATATTTTACTCATTGGGAATGATGTAAAGATATTATCAGACGTGAAAATTTGGCTAGCTAACAAATTCCAAATGAAAGATTTGGGAGAGGCAAGTTATGTACTTGGGATCCAGATCATTCGGGATCACAAGAAACGACTATTAGCAATGTCTCAAGCATCTTATATCGACAAGATTCTTGTACGATTTGGTATGCAGAATTCCAAGAAAGGTAATTTACCTTTCAGATATGGAATTCATTTATCTAAGGAACAGTATCTTAAGACACTTCAAGGAGTTGAGGAGGTGAGACATATACTATATGCTTCCGCAGTTGGAAGTCTTATGTATGTTATATTATGCACGAGACCAGACATCTATTTTGCAGTGGGAGTAGTCAGTAGGTTTTCAATCCAACCCAGAATTAGATCATTGGGTAGCGGTGAAACATATTCTGAAGTATCTTCGGAGAACGAGAAATTATATATTTATATATACAAGTCAGGATATGATTATGAGATGATCTACAAACTCTGATCTTCAGACGAATGTCGATTCTGGGAGATCTACATCTGGATCAGTGTTCACCCTAAGTGATGGGGCTATAGTATGGAGGAGCATAAAGTGATCTTGTATTGTTGACTCCACCATGGAGGCTAAATATGTAGCATCTTGTGAAGTAACTAAGGAAGCAGTCTGGCTCCGTAGGTTCTTGGCAGATTTTGAAGTTGTTCCAGATATGGATAAACTGCACATAGTTTATTATGATAATAGTGTTAGTGTACTAGACATGCCCAAGGTCTCTAAACATGATATGTGTGTGAATAAAATCAAAAGGAGTTGCGGAAATACTCACTTTGATCGGATGAGAAAAATTCAAAACTTTCTTTGAAGATGAAGCTCCAAGCCTTTCATTTGAGTTCCAAACTCTTGGGTGAGTTTCCCTATCACCTTTCTTTGACTCCTTTAAGTGCTAGCTTGAACAAAAATTGAAGGAAAATTTTCTCCTCCAAGAAGACAACTTTCGGCCAAGAGATGATGTGAGGGAGAGAGTGAATAGTTTGTCCAACTAGTTACCAAACTTGTAAAATTGTTTTTTCTTTTTGACTTCCAAAGTGCAATAAATATTGCCAACCACTTCCATCATATTTTGACAAGTTGATGTAAGTTAGAGTGGGTCCCACCACTTTAAATTCCAAATTTAAGTTGGCTTGTACAACACACTTTGGGCCCGGTTCGTTTAATCTGACTAAATGAATTTTCCGTCGCTAAATAATTAAATCCAATTTAATTAAATAATAATGTCTCACAAAATTATTAAGAAAATCGCTTACGAATTAATTCCAAATTACTTTGTTCGCTTGAATTAAAATCCAATTTTAATTCCGTATTGAAATCCAATTTCAATCAATATATCTAATATATTATTTTAGCCCAAATTAAATAAATTAAATAGTAACGGAATCCAATTTAACTATTAAATTTACTTTACCGATTAATTCCAAATTAATCGCGTTCTCTCTTCTACACGAATTAATCCCAGATTAATTTTCTCTCTCATAATTAATCCCAGATTAATTCTGTTCGAGTCAAATGTCATCGGTGAATCTTTGGGAAGCGACCCAAGAGATCCCTGGATATGTTGGCAGTAAATACGGTCATCAGACTATCCGAATGCGTACGTACCCGGTACCACGATCTTACCGATTTACAAGACATAGTTGGCTTTTAGAAAAGCACCGTGCCTACCCAATTCTCCAGAAATATTCAACGAGGAATATATAATTTGTATCAGGCAAAGTATACAAAGTATTGCGTATTACGATCCAGTATCGGATGTCACATGCTAGGCCTGGGGCTGGAATTGTGTATGCCCCGTACTAAGTATATATCAGATCACTAGCAAATAGTCTCTGTAATCGGATAATCATGACCTAGTCATACTATCCCGATAGGTGCAGTATTTAAGAGTACTAGTTATGTATCCATGTGTGATCATCGTCTCCATATGACTGAAGTGATACTTCCATCTTGACATTACACCCAATACACTACGATTCTCACTATACCCAAAAAAGGCGTACACAGAACCTGTTAGAGCTCCGGACGACCAAAACCAAAGTATACTGATTGTCGCAAGTATTAGCGATGCAAGTCTTAGGTTAAGACCATATACACCTACCCTGATTCGGATTCCCATAGACATATAGTTATACTACCAATGGGAATCCGAGGGGTCTATCTAGAGCGAAGCTGTTCCCGATCCAATGGCTAACAGAACCTCCTATCACACTTGCATAAGTATCCAATACTTAAATATATGAGAACTATTTTGTTAAGCTTCTATAACGCGCACAAGTGTAATACTAGCCTATTCCGCATTATCGATGTCCAGTCTTGATAATACTACGACTAGGGATATTTAATGATTAAACCTTTTATGGATTAATACTGTCTCATATCTTATTAATCCGGTACTAATCATTTGGACTTTTATCATTTATATATCTAAGTAATCCAATTACAAAATGATAAAATAGCAATTTCCTTTGTCACATAGTTAATTTGTATAAAAACACCATGTCTTTTACAAATAGTGATGCTATGGGTCATAATTGTCCAACAATCTCACACTTGGTCTATAGCCAATCACTCAAGTGTCCAACACCTGAACTATGTACGGGTGGCTCAAAATTTTGCTGAGATATAGCTTTCGTTAGTGGATATGCAAGGTTATCATCTGAAACAATCTTTCGATCTTGACATCGCCACAATGTATGATCTCACGAATCAGATGAAACCATCGAAGTACATACTTGGATCATTGATGAGACCGTAATTCCTTAGCCTGTGCTATAGCCCAGCTTAGCTGCTAACAAAACTACTCTTAATCCAATTAGGAATTTTATAGATCTAAAATTCTTCTTTTGCTGCCTCAGCCGCAACAATGTATTCTGCTTTTGTTGTTGAATCGGCAACAGTATCTTGCTTGGAAGATTTCCAGCTATCTGTTCCGTTGTTCAAACAAAATATGTACCCTTATTGCGACTTATAGTCGTCTTTATCGGTTTGGAAACTTGCATCGGTGATTGCAGTCACCTCAAGTTCTCAATCTCCATAAATTAAGAAAGTATCCTTAGTTCCTCTAAGATACTTAAGGATGTTCTTAACATCAATCCAGTGACCATCACCTGGATCGGCCTGATTGTGACTACATATGCTCAAAGCGTATGATACACCAGGTCGCGTACATGTTATGACATACATGATCGATCCGACTGCTTAAGCGAAAGGGATCCAATTCATTGAATCTCTCTCATCTTGAGTTTAAGGACACATGTGCTTAGATAGAGAGACGTCATGTGACACTGGAAGCAGCCTCTTCTGGGCTGATCCATGTTGAATCTCTTCAACACTTTTTCAATGTACGAGTTCTCGGAGAGTGCCAATAACTTTTAGATCTATCCCAGTAGATCTTTATTCCTAGAATAAAGGTTGCCTCTCCCAAGTTTTTCATGGAGAATTTTAATGAAAGCCAAGCTTTCACCGATTTTAATATGGGAATGTCATTGCTAAGAAGCAATACATCATCAGCGTATAGGACAATCAATGTCAGTGCGCTCCCACTAACCTTGTTATATACACAAGAATCATCATCGTTTTGAATGAAACCATATATCATTATGATCTCATCAAAACGTTGGTTCTAAGAACACAATGCTTGCTTCAATCTAAAAATGGATCGATTTAACTTGCAAACCTTGTTTGCATGTTTTGGCACGATAAAACCATCAGGATGTTGTATATAAACATCCTCCAAAAGGTTCTTGTTAAGGAAAGCGATTTTGACGTCCATCTGCCATATTTCATAATCGAAATATACAACATTAACAAGCATTATCCGAATGGATTTAATCATGGCAACGGGTAAAAGGTTTCATCATAATCGACACCATGTTGATGACGATACCCTTTCGCTACCAGCCTAGCTTTGTACGTTTGTATGTTGCCATCCATGTCTGTCTTCACCATGAAGACTCATTTGCTACCAATAGGCACGATGTCTTCTGGTACATCAACCAGTGTCCAAACTTGGTTGTATACATGGAATCCATTTCGGACTTCATGGCCTCTCGCCATAAAATGGAGTTGATACCTTGTATCGCTTCCTCATACGTAGCCGGTTCATATTCCTCAATAAGATTAATATCTACATGAGGTGATATCAGAAACCCATACCTCTTAGGTTATTTTTTGACTCTCTCCGAACTATGCGGTTCTTGTGTATTAGAAGATTGTGGAACAGTCTCATCCCTGATGAACTGTTGGTGTTCCATAGGGTTTCGGTGCCAGGAACAGTATCACTCTGATTTTCATCGAGTTTTACTTTCCTCCCACTTACCACTGCATTTAGGAATTCCTCTAAGGAAAACCGCATGAAGAGCAACAAATATTTTGTTCTCTTATTGGTTGTGGAAATAACATCCTTTGGATTCCCTAGGATAACCAATTACAAATAGGCACTTTTCCGATTTGGGTTCTAGTTTGGTACCATCCAAACGTTTAATATATGCCCAGCATCCCCAAATCTTCAGGAATGAGAAACCCGATTTCTTTCCTGTCCATATTTCATATGGAGTCTGTCCAACAGACTTTGACGGAACCTTATTTAAAATAAGTATTTCATTTTTCAATGCGTATCCCGTGAATGAAATTGGTAGCTCGGTGCGACTCATCATTAACCTTACCATGTCCAACAAAGTTCGGTTTCTCCGTTCGGACACACCGTTGAATTGAGGTGTTCATGGAGGAGTCCACTATGAAAGAATACCATACTCTTTCAAGTAATCAAGAAACTCATTGCTTAAGTATTCTTCACCACGGTCCGACCGTAATGTTTTAATACTTTTTCCGGTCTATTTTTCTACTTCGTGTCGAAACTCTTTGAATTTCTCAAAAGTTTCCGACTTGTGTGTCATAAGATACACATAACCATAACGCGATGCAACATCCGTAAAGGTTACAAAGTATTCATATACATCTCTAGCTTGGCTAGACATGGGCCCACATATGTCACTATGAACGAAGGCTAATAGCTCGGTGGCACGTACACCTTTACCGCTAAAAGTCATTTTAGGCACGTTACCTAATAAACAAGATTCGCAGACGTCATATGAACTAGGATCAAATCTGTCCAAGTATCCACTCTTCGAAAGTGTGGATATACGAGTCTTGTAAATGTGTCTCAGACGACAATGCCACAAATAAGTTTCATCTGTTTTACTCAGATTGAGCTTTTGTTTGTCATGTTATATGTTTGAGATTCGTTTATATTCAAACTATAAAGACCATTATTAACATCTACTATACATATCAAAATGTCATCTTTATATACAAAACACCCAGTGTTCCAGAATATAAAGGTATACCCGCATCAGGTTACACTAAATACAGAGATGATGTTCCTAATCAAACTAGGTACAAAATAACAATCACCTAATGTAATTACATGCCCCAATGACAGGTTTAAAACATAGGTCCCAACGGCCAAAACAACGACTCTCGTCATGTTTCCGACTCGTAGGTCGATCTCGTCAGAAGCTAGTCTTCTGCTAATCAGCAGATCATGCACATCAGTACATATGTGAGTACCATATCCAGTATCAAAAATCCAATTTTTGTAACTAGTAGTGGACATATTTATAACAAACATACTTGAAGGCGGAGCATTGCCCGTCTTCACTTCCTTCAACTCCGCCTTGTACTCACGGCAGTCACGCTTCCAGTGACCCCGTTTGCTACAATGTAGGCAGACGTCTTGGGATATGTCCTTAGTCTTCCCAGAAGACTTTGATGATTTGACATTGCCCTTTATCTTCCTTTTCTTCACACCCCCAGAAGCCTTCGGCCAAGCCTTGGCCATCTGGGATGTCGAAGTAAGGTGCGCCTCGCGCTTCTTGCCCTTTAGAAGCTCTGGCTCTACTTCTTTCAGCATCGCTAATAACTCTCCAAGAGTCTTTTCTTGGTTCATCATATTGTAGTTCATGACGAACCTGCCCCAGCACTCGGGCAAAGACTGTAAGATCAAATCTATGGAAGTCTCGGCCTCAAAGGTTATGCCCAGCTGACCTAGTTGTTCGATGTCAGCAATCATCTGCGACATATAGTGCTCGACAGATGTACATTCTGACATACGTGAGCGAAAGAGCTTCTTTCGCAACTTATGCTTCTGAGATCTAAGAATAGACATGTGAAGATCCTTCAATTTCAACATCATACTATAAGGATCCAATTCTTTATTCTGACGATGAAATTGAGGAGTCATTGCGGCAAAAATTACAGATTGAGCACTAAAGTTATCATCACGATGAGTCTTCCAAAACACATGCTCTACTATTTGCTCAACTTCGGGCTCAGGCCCGAGAGGTTTCTCTATGACATAGAGTAACTTCTCGGCTCCCAGGACTATCCTGAGATTCATTTCCCAATCTAAAAAATTGGAGCCGTTAAAGACATTATCGCCCATGATGATGTCCCTAACACTAATCTTTCCATCCATATCGATTGCAATAGTCCAACTATCCAATCAACGATTTCGGGTACACTTAAAATGTAATGATTACTATAGTCTAACTATATGACCAACTACAAGTGGAGTAGTGTAAAAACAGTCCAACTGTTCAATAAAAGCAATAAAATATATTAGTCCAACTAATATATATTTATAACGACGATAAATAAAATAAAAAAGCGCGTTTAGCAAGTATTAAACGAAATTGCAAATTTAATACTGGCCTCCCACTATTTTTCGGCGAGCCTCTAAGCCTATGTGGAGTACTCTGGAAACCCAGTTTCCTAGTGGGCTAGGATCCCGTTAAATAACACACAACCTTGACTTTGGCCAACAAGCTGTATGAAACTTAACTAGGTAGATCTCTAAGATCAATTGGATCCCATCCAATTCCTAGATCCGATAGGTGGACCTTCAAGTCTGAGATATATATCCAATATATATTTCCTAACATTTTCCTTTGAATCAACTAAGCTTTGGCTTTGGCTCAACAAGCTTAATGATTCCAGTTAAGCGCGACCCATTGATAGTAGGAAAGCTTCGTAATCCACATCGATGTACAGAAGTGACCTTGACTTTGGCCAACAAATCACAACTGCCCAAGATATGCGATATGTAACAAAGCTTTCGTGGTTCAAACATATCCGCGATGGACAATGATCTTGACTTTGGCCAACAAACCAATGCTAATCTTGGATCTTGAGAAATAACCACTCAATGGAAGGAAAATGCTTAATATTTAATGAGAGTTTTTCACGTAAATTGGCAGCAAATTTATTATCTTTGATTAGGTCTCATCATACACCCTTAAACATGCATTCTAAAAGCATAATAAGACGCGAATAAAATTAATAATGATATGCGGATGAATATATAATACAATTTGTTCCTAGAGCAAATCACTCTATTTCCTCTCTCCCGCTAGCACTTTACATACTTCTACCCAATTACATAATACATTAGAGAAACCTCATTTGCATTGAGGGGAATTGGTGAGAATAGAAATACAAAGAGATAATGAGGTGAAAGGCTGGACACGTAGGTCCAATTTAATAAATAAGTACCATACTTACAACAATTTCCAAAATTGCCCCCACCCATCTAATATCCATCCGATATACATTATTCATTTAAATACATCCAAGTATTCACACAAAGCATGTTGTCAATCAATCTAATCCAATTAATTAATCTTTGATTAATGACCATCCAATGTTCAAACAACGATTTGATTTGTGCGAGTCCAACTCGTTTAAGAATAAATACTCAAAGTATGTATTCTTGAATTATATCGAACTACAATTTTAAATCCAATTTAATTTGTATTCAATATTAATTCGAATTTAATTCCAAATTAAATAATTACACTTATTTTAGCGCCTTTTAGACTTAGATTTTAAATCTAATCTAAATGGGTCTCAAAGGCCCAATTAGTATCCAATACTATTTAATTGAAGTCCAATGGGCTTTTAATTAATTCTTAAGGCATGGGCTTTGGCCATAATGGATCAAACCCAAAATGCCAAGGCCCAAATATGAATCACCCTATGCCAAAAATCAATTTAGGCCCATTAGGCCCAATTAAATTTTTAAAGGCCCAATAAGTCTTATTTGGACTTTATGGAAATGGTTTTAGGCCCAATTGGATCCAACCCAATTGTCCAAAACCAAACTTGGCCCAACCAAGCCCAAATACAACAAATTAAATTAACATATTATTCCAAATTACATATTAATCTAATTAAAGTGTAATTACAACAATTAATTAATTAACCCAATATTTCCAAAACATCAATTAAACTAATTAATCATGCTTTAATCATCCAATTCATGTCCAACAAAAATTGAAGCAAAATCAACTCATTCCAACATGCTATATATCACGGCAATTGCAAGAAATAATACACAATTTCGATTTCAATTCAATTAAATCAACAATCAATATTCATTTCATGCATTTAACAAATCCAATTGTCAAAATTCAAAAAATCACCATGAGCACATTAGGGTTCCATTCGGTCATGCATGTGAATTTGGGAAAAATTAATCTAATCAATTTTTAACAAATCCAATGATGCAAAAATCCAATTCATCATCATCCAAACACAACCAAACAACTAATTTAGGTAAATCAAGCTCCAAGCAAAAGATCCCAAATTAAAGTTTAGAACCCTAAAATTCAAATCAAGTTTAGATTGGCTCTTGATACCATTGTTAGCGTCCTAGACATGCCCAATGTCTTTAAACATGATATGTGTGTGAATAAAATCAAAAGGAGTTGCGGAAATACTCACTTTGATCAGATGAGAAAAATTCAAAACTTTCTTTGAAGATGAAGCTCCAAGCTTTGCATTTGAGTTCCAAAATCTTGGGTGAGTTTCCCTATCACCTTTCTTTGACTCCTTTAAGTGCTAGCTTGAAAAAAAATTGAAGGAAAATTTTCTCCTCCAAGAAGACAACTTTCAGCCAAGAGATGATGTGAGGGAGAGAGTGAATAGTTTGTCCAACTAGTTACCAAACTTGTAAAAGTGTGTTTTATTTTTGACTTCCAAAGTGCAATAAATATTGCCAACCACTTCCATCATCTTTTGACAAGTTGATGTAAGTTAGAGTGGGTCCCACCACTTTAAAATTCCAAATTTAAGTTGGCTTGTACAACACACTTTGGGCCCGGTTCGTTTAATCTGACTAAACAAATTTTCCGTCGCTAAATAATTAATCCAATTTAATTAAATAATAATGCCTCACAAAATTATTACGAAAGTCGCTTACGAATTAATTCCAAATTAATTCGTTCGCTTGAATTAAAATCCAATTTTAATTTCGTATTGTAATCCAATTTCAATCAATATATCTAATATATTATTTTAGCCCAAATTAAATAAATTAAATAGTAAAATCCAATTTAACTATCAAATTTACTTTGCCAATTAATTCCAAATTAATTGCGTTCTTTCTTCTACACGAATTAATCCCAGATTAATTCTTGACGTAATTAATCCCAAATTAATTTTTTCTCTCATAATTAATCCCCGATTAATTATGTTCGAGTCAAATGTCATCGGTGAATCTTTGGGAAGTGACCCAAGAGATCCCTGGATATGTTGGCTAATAAATACGGTCATCGGACTATCCAAACACGTGCGTACCTGGTACCACATTCTTACCGATTTACAAGACATGGTTGGCTTCTAGCAAAGCACCGTGCCTATGTTGGACAATTATGACCCATAGCATCACTATTTGTACAGATCATGGTGTTGTTGTACAAATTAACTATGTGACAAAGGAAATTGCCCTTTTATCATTTCTAATTAGATTACCTAGATGAATAAATGATAAAAGGTCCATATGATTAGTTCTGGATTGAGATGATATGAGACAGTATCAATCCACAAAGGTTTAATCATTAAATATCCCTAGTCATAGTATTATCGAGATTGGACATCGATAATGCGGAATAGACTAGTATTACACTTGTGCGCGTTGTGGGAGCATAACGACATAGTTCTTATATATTTGGGTATAAGATACTTATGTAAGTGTAATAGGAGGTTATGTTTACCGATGGTACAGAAACAGCTTCTCTCAGGATAGACCCCTCGGAATTTCATTGGTAGTATGACTATGTGTCTATGGAAGTCTGAATCAGGGTAGGTGTATTTGGTCTTAACCTGAGACTTGCACCGCTAATACTTGCGATAATCAATATACTTTGGTTTTGGTCGTCCAAGGCTTTAACATGTTCTGTGTACGCCTCTTCTGGGTATATTGAGAATCGTAGTGTATTGGGTGTGATGTCAAGATGGAAGTATCACTCCGGTCATAGTGGAGATGATGATCACGTAGGATACGAAACTGGTGCTCTTATGTACTGCAGTCATCGGGATAGTATGACTAGGTCATGATTATCCGATTATAGAGACTAGTTACCAGAGATCCGATATGTGCTTCGTACGGGGCAGACACAATTCCAGCCCCAGGCCTAGCATGTGACATCTGATACTGGATCGTAATACGAAAGACTACATATGCTACGCCTGATATAGATCACATATTCCTTTAAGAATATTTCTGGAGAATTGGGCAGGCACGGTGCTTTACTAGAAGCCAACCATGTCTTGTAAATCGGTAAAAAATGTAGTACTAGGTACGTACGTGTTCGGATAGTCCGACGACCGGATTTACTGCCAACATATTCGGGGATCTCATGGGTCGCTTCCCGAAGATTCATCGATGACGTATGACTCACACTTTATTAATCTGGGATTAATTATAGGAGAGAGAAAATTAATCTGGGATTAATTACAGAGATATCTTATCTGGGATAAAATATTATTTAAGAGAGAGAACGATTAATTTGGAATTAATCGATAAAATAATATATTCGATATATAATACGAAATTGGATTTCGACGCGGAATTAAAATTAGATTTTAATTTGGGCGAACGAGTTAATTTAGAATTAATTCGTTAGTGACGTGCATAGTAATTTTGATAGGCACAATTATTTAATTAAATTTGATTTAATTACGTCGCAACAGAAAATTCGTTAATTCGGAATTAGCAAACCTGAGCCCCTGGAGTGTTTGCGGGCCCACTCGCATTTCGAATTCAAGTGCGGCCCACAAGTCACATCAAGCGTCAAATCATTAGTCATTCAAGTGATGGATGTCTTGTCACTTTGAGTGATGTGATGTCAGTCACTATTCATGAGTGATTGATGGAGGTGGTTGGAATGCTTAATTGCCTTGTACCTTTTTGACTTTGGAAATTCAAATTTGGTATATCTTTTTTTATTGATTTTGGAAATCAATAACCAACACACAAACTCCTCTCTTCTCTTCCTCTCATACCTCTCGGCCTTGGGCCATTTTCTCTCCCAAATTTATTCTTCATTGCCGTGAGCAATGAGAAGTAAAGGAAGGATTTGCGGTAAATTTTTCCGAGTGCTAGCACACATTAGGAGTCTTACGAAGGTGATAGGGAAACCCACCTATGGGCATGGAATGCACACCCAAGCTTGGAGCTTGGCCGAGCACTTGGAGCACAAAATGGAGCAAAAACCATGAGCTTCAAGGGAGCAAAAGTTTTTGTGTTCGTCGCATCGGAAATCTGATCTATGTAAGTATGATTCCGCCATACTTCTTTATTGTATTCACACATGTTTCTATGCTTAAATTGATCTTGGGACTAACCTAGAAACCCAACAATGGTATCTTGAGCCATTTTGAGCATGAAATACACTTAGGGTAAAATTTGGGTAAATTGGATTTGAGCATGTTTTGACTAAATTACTTGTTTGAGCATGCTTGTATATGGATGACTTGGAGTTGTTTGTGATCAATTTTGTGAAAAATGGATTTGATCAATTTTTCCCCAAAATATAGACTTGGCCGAAACTTGGAGGTACCCTAATGTCATGGTATTTTTAATTTTTGATCATTGGATGAGTTGAAAATACATGGATAAATTGATTTGAGATTTAATTGGATTGAAATCAAAATCGATTTTGAAAAACCATAAATGTCGTGACTTGTAGCATGGAAAATGATTGATTTTTGATTCAATTGTGTTAGACATAATTTGATGATAATAAGCATGATTAATTATGTAAATTGATGTTTTGGAAATGTTAATTTGGTTAATTAATTATGGCTATACACTTTAATTAATTTAATTGTGAAATTTGGAATTTTGTAATTTAATTAATTGGGCTTATTTTGGAATTGGGCTTGAAAAGTTGTATTTGGGCTTAATGGGCTTGGTTGGGCCAAGTTTGGTTTAGGCTAATTGGTTGGATCCAATTGGGCCCAAAACCATATCCATAAAGTCCAAATATAACTAATGGACCTTTAATTTTAATTGGGCCTAATGGGCCTAAATTGGTTTCTTAGCATATAAGGCTGATTCTTTAAATGGGCTTTAGTATTTGGGTTTGACCCATATTGACCAAAAGTCCATGCCTTAAGAAATTAATTGAAAGCTCATTGGACTTTAATTAAATTAACATTGGATGTTAATCGGGCTTTGAGACCCGTAATGATTAGATTTAGAATCTAAGTCGTAAAGGCTCATTAAAAAGTGTAATATTTAATTTGGAATTAAATAAATGAATTAGTATTAAATACAAATTAAAGTGGATTTAATGTTGTATTTTAATATAATTCAAGAATTCGTACTTTGAGTACTTATTCTTAAAACGAGTCGGACTCGCGCAAAATCAAATCGTTGTTTGAACATTGGATGGTCATTAATTTTCAGATTAATTAATTGGATTAGATTGATTGATAACATGCTTGTGTGAATACATGGATGCAATGTATGAATAATGTATATCAGATGGATATTAGATGGGTGAGGGCAATTTTGGAAATTCTTGTAATAAATTTAGAATTTATTAAATTGGACCTGCGTGTCTAGCCTATTACCTCTTGATTCTTTGTATTTCTCTTCTCACCTATTCCCCTCAATGTAAATGAGGTTTCTTTAGAAGTGTTATGTAATTGGGTAGAAGTAATACTTGTGCTAGCGGGAGAGAGGAAAATGGAGAGATTTGTTCTAGGAACAATGTGTTAAATATCCATCCGCATATCGTTATTATATTTATTTATACGCTCCTTATTATGTTTTTAGAATGCATGTTTAAGGGTGTATGATGATGAGACCTTAAGAAAGATAATTAATTGGTTGCCAATTACGTGAAAAACCCTCACTACATATTAAGCGTTTTTCCTTCCATTGAGTGATTCTTACTCAAGATCCAAGATTGGCACTGGTTTGTTGGCCAAATTCAAGACCTTTGTCTGTCGCGGATGTGTTTGAATCATACAGGCTTTGTTCCATATCGGTGTCTTGTCCAAGTTGTGATTTGTTGGCTAAAGTCAAGATCACTTCTTTTCCATCGACATCGATTACGAAGCTTTCCAAGGTCAATGGGTTCCGCTTAACTGGGATCATTAAGTTTGTTGTGCCAAAACCAAGGCTTAGTTGATTCAGAGGAAAAAGGTTAGGGAATATATTGGCATATATAAGATATATGTTTCGGACTTGGATGTCCATCTACTGGATCTAGGAATTGGATGGGATCCAATTGATCTTAGAGATCTACCTAGTTAATTATCATACAATTTCTTGGCCAAAGTCAAGATTGTGTGTTATTTAACGGGATCCTAGCCCACTAGGAAACAAGGTTTCCCGAGTACTCCACAGAGGGTTAGTGGCTCGCCGAAAAATAGTGGGAGGCAAGTATTAAATTTGCAATATTCGTTTAGTTACTTGCCAATACTCGCTCATTTCATTTTTTCGTCAAATAATTAATATATTAGTTGGACTAATATTTAATCGTTGTTTTAAAACAGTTGGACTGTATTCAAACTAATTCAATTAATAGTTGATTTTATAATTGGATTATAGTAATCAATATAATTGAATTTAACCAATTAAATTATAGTTGATTATATAGTTAGACTATAGTAATCATTATAATAGATAGTACCTAAAACCGTTGATTAAATAGTTGGACTATTAGAATCAAGATAATTGAAAGATTAGTGTTTAAAACATAATCCTGGGTGAAAATGTATTTAAACGGCTTTAATTTTCAAATTGGGAATAAAACCTCAGGATAGTCTTGGGAACCGAGAAGTTACTTTATTTGATAGAGTGACGTCTCGAGCCTAAGCCCAGAGTTGAGAAAATAGTAGAGCATGATCTTTGGAAGATTCATGTGATGATAACTTTAGTGTTTAATCCATTATGCTTGCCAAATAGACTCCTTAATTTCTTAATCAGAACTAAGGATTAGATCCTTATAGTATGATAATGAAATTGAAGGATCTTCATAGATCTATCCTTAGATCTTAGAAGTACTAAATTGCAATAGTAAACTCTTGGAGAGTTAATGGCTATGCTCAATGAGACAAATCCAAAGTTTGCAATAAGGCAAGAAGCGCAAGGCGCATCTTACTTCTAAATTCTAGAAGGCCAAGGCTTCTGGGGTGTGAAAAGGGGCAAAGGCAAAATCATCACAGTCTTCTAGGAAGACAAAGGACATATCCCAGATGTCTGCCTAAACTGTGGCAAACGGGGTCACTGAAGCGTCACTGCCGTATGGACAAGGTAGATATGAAGGAAGTGAAGGCGGTGCAAGGCTCTGACTTCAAATATGTTTGTTATAAACATGTTCACTATTAGTTTCAAAATTAGATTTTGATACTAGAAGTGGTACATAGATATGTACTGGTGTGCAGAATCTGCTCATAAGCAGGATACTGACTTCAGTTGAGATTGATCTGCGAATCAAAACGGGACGGAAGTCGCTGTTTTAACCGTAGAAACTTAAGTTTAGGAACTACCCTTTTGGGTGTGTACCTAAATTAGGAACTGTTACAATGTAACTAGTTTGACTAGAAACATTATCTCTATATCAGGGTTTAACCGTTGCGGGTATACCTTTATATTCTAGAACACTAAAGTGTTTTATTTTATAAAGATTATATTGAGATAAACACATTAGAGGTAAATAACAGTATTTATATTTTGAATATAAATAAATCTCAAATGTATGACATGACAAACAAATAACTCAAACTGAATTAATCAGTTGAGACTTATTTGTGGCATTGTTGTCTGGGACACAATTAACAAGACTCGTATATCCACACTTTTGAAGAGTGGGTACTAGAACTAATTTGATTCTATTCAAATGATGTCTACGAATCTAGTTTATTAGGCAAAGTGCTTAAAACACCTTTTACTTGGTAAAAGTGCAAGTGCCACCGATCTGTTAGCCCTCGTTCATAGTGACGTAAGTGGGCCCATGTCTAGCTAGGCTAAGAGGTGGATATGAATATTTCATGACCTTTACGGATGTGGCATCGCGTTAAGGTTATTTGTTTCTTTAGAAACACGAATCGGAAACTTTTGATTAATTCAAAGAGTTTCGACACGAAGTAGACAAACAGATCGACTAAAGTATTAAACCGTCACAGTTAGACCATGATGAAAATACTTAAGCAATAAGTTTCTCAATTACTTGAAAGAGTATAGTATTCTTTCAATGAGGACTCCTCCCGGAACATGTCAGTTTGATGGTGTATCTAAACGGAGAAACTGAATTTTATTGGACATGATAAGGTTATTCATGAGTCGCTCTGAGCTACCATTTCCTTCAACCAATACGCATAAACAGTGCAAGACTTATTTTGAATAAGGTTCCATAAAAATATGTTTGAAAAACTTCATATTAGATATGAACATGAAAGAAACTGGGTTTTCTCATTCCTGAAGATTTGGGAATGCTAGGCATATGTTTGGATGATACCAAACTAGAACCCAAATCAGATAAGTGCCTAATTGTAGGTTATCCTAGGGTAACCAAAGTGTAGTACTTATACAACTCACAAGAGAACAATTTAATTGTTGCTCTCCATGCGGTTTTCCTAAGAGGAATACCTATATGCAGTGGTAAGTGGGAGGAAAGTAAAAATCGATGAAAATCAGAGTAATACTGTTCCAAACACCAATTCCTTAATGGAACATAAATAGTTCATCAGGGATGAAACTATACCAATAATCTTTGAATACACAAGAACCGTGTAAGTCGGAGAGAGTCAGAAAATAACCTGAGGTATGGGTTTCTGATCTCATCTCATAAAGATGTCAATCTTATTGAGGAATACAAACTGACTACGTATAAGGAAGCGATACAAGGTATCGACTCCCTATTATGGCAAAGTGTCATAATATCCAAAATGGATTCCATGTATACCAACTTAGTTTGGATACTAGTTGATGTACTGGAAGGTATTGTGCCTATTGGTACAGTATAAGTCTTCAAGGAAGACATACATGGATGGCAACATACCAACGTACTAAGCTAGGCTTGTAGCGGAAAGGTATCGTTATCAACATTATGTTGATTACGACGAAACCTTTTACATGTTGCCACGGTAAATCCATTCGGATAATGCTTGTCAATGCTGTTGGACAATTATGACCCATAGCGTCACTATTTGTACAGATCATGGTTTTGTTGTACAAATTAACTATGTGACAAAGGAGATTGCTCTCTTATCATTTGTGATTAGATCACCAAGATGGATAAATGATAGGAGGTCCCTATGATTAGTTCCTGGATTGAGAATGATATGAGACAATATCAGTCCACGAAGGATTAATCATTAAATATCCCTAGTCAGAGCATTGTCGAGATTGGACATCGATAAATGCGTAAAAGACTAGTATTACACTTGTGCGCATTGTGATGGCACAACAGCATAGTTCTCATATATTTGGGTATAAGATGCTCATGCATGTGTAATAGGAGGTTGTGTTTTACCGATGGAACGGGAAACAGCTTCGCTCTGGATAGACCCCCTCGGAATTCCATTGGTAGTATGAATATGTGTCTATGGAAGTCCGAAATCAGGGTAGGTGTATTTGGTATTAACCTGAGACTTGCACCGCTAATACTTGCGACAATCAATATACTTTGGTCTTGGTTGTCCAGGGCTTTAACCGGTTTCTATGTACGCCTCTTCTGGGTATATCGAGAATCGTAGTGTGTTGGGTGTGATGTCAAGACGGAAGTGTCACTCCAATCATATGGAGATGATGGTCACGTAGGATACGGTACTAGTATTCTTATGTACTGCAGTCATCGGGATAAAATGACAAGGTCAGGTTTATC